>CAUYSK010052672.1:0-19753 GCA_963575035.1 Avahi laniger
TGCGATTAGGCAGCCGAGACTGGTCATCAGAGACAGGCCAATCCTCTTGCAAGACAATGTTGGACCCATGTGTCGCACAAACAACGCTGCTCAAACTAAAAAGGCTGGACTTGGAAACTCTCTGTCATCCACCATATTCACTAGACCTTGCAACAACTGAGTACCGCTTATTCCAGGCTTTGAACCACTTCTAACAAGGAAAAATACTCAATTCTCAATAAGCTGTGGAAACTGCCTTTGCCCTCTAGGCTTCTTCGCTGCTGGCATAAAACAAGCTACCTTGAAGATGGCAAAACTGTGTCAATAAGTTAGGCACATACTTTGATTAACTGTACTGCTTCTTGTTTGAGATATAATAAACTATACTTTTGATTCAAAATCGGACATTTCATATATGACCTAGTAAAAGGAGTGCAGCAGAGAAAGGTGAAGCTTTTCTTGCCTCCTTTGGTGGCTAAAAAAAGAACAATCTTGAAATCAGATGGCTACGGGTTTCCCCACCCCTGTCTAGAAGAAAAAAATCTCAAAGCTTAAAGACAAAGCTTTTGAGCTAACCTAGTCAGTAAAACATGCAGAAAAAAGAATAAAGAGAATGAACAATCAATCAGAAAATATGGGACTATGTGAAACAAGCCAGTATATAAATTATAGGTATCCCAGAGGGAGAAGAAGAAAAAGCAAAAAGCACAGACAACCTATTCAAGGGAATTACTGAGGAAAACTTCCCTGGTATCACCAGAGATTCAGATATCCAGATACAAGATGGTCTTCAAACTCCAGAAAGATTCGTAGCAAATAGGACGTCTCTAAGACACATAGCCATCAACCTGACCAAAGTCAAAATAAAGGAGAAAATTCTACAAACTGCGAAACAAAAGCAACAACAAACCTGTAAAGGAAAATCCATTTGGGCTAACAGCAGAATTCTCAGCAGAAATTCTACAAGGTACAAGGGACTAGGGACCCATATTTAGTCTTCTTAAATAGAACTATCAGCCAGGATTTTTGTATTCTGCAAAACTAAGTTTCATAAATTATGGAGAAATAAAGACTTTTCCAGACAAGAAAATACTAAGGGAATCTGCGCTATAGGAAATACTCAAAAGTGCATTACACATGGAACAGCATGATGGATACCTACCAGTCTAAAAACACCGAACAGTTAAAGCTCACAGCTCTTATAAACAATAACAGCACAAGAGGGAAAACAAGATAAGGTATCATCCAAAATGATAAACGGAACATGAGCCCACATATCAATATGAAAACTCAATGTCAACAGTCTGAATGACCCACTTAAAAGACACAGACTGAATGAATGAAGAATCACAACCCAGCTATTTGCTGTTTCCAAGAAACAAATCTAAACCACAAGGACTGACACAAACTCAAGGTAAAGGTGTGGAAGAAAATATTCCACACAAATGGAAACCAAAAGTGAACAGGTGTAGCCATTCTCATAACAGATAAAACAGACTTTAAATCAACAATGGATTAAAAAAAAAAAAAGACAAAGACGGTTTTTACATAACAGTAAAGGGGGCCATTCAACAAGAAGACACAACAATCCTAAATATATTGTACATATGCACCTAACAGAGATACTCCCAGATTCATAAAGCAAACTCTACTGGATCTAAGCAAAGAAATAATATTAGCATCTTAACTGCCTTCAAAATCCCACTGACAGAATGGGACCAGATCATGGAAACAAAAAATGAGTAAAGGAACACTACACTAGACTTGAATGGGACTCTAGAACAAATGGACCTAACAGACATTTATAGAACATTCTACCCAAAAACTACTGAATATACATTCTTCTCATCAACACATGGTACATTTTCCAAAATTGACCACTATCTTAGGCCACAAAACAAGTCTCAGCAAATTCAAAAAAAATCAAAATCATACCACATATCTTCTCAGATCTCAGTGGAATAAAACTACAAATCAATTTCAAGAGAAACTCTCCAATCTACACAAAGTCATGGAAATTAAACAACCTGCTGCTAAACAATCCTTAGGTCAGTAATGAAACTGAGAGGGACATCAAAAGATTCCTCGAACTGAATAACAAAGGTGACACAAGCTTTCAAAATCCATGGGATACATACAGCAAAAGCATTCCTAAGAGGAAAGTTCACAGCCTTAAATGCTTACATCAAAAAGACAGAAAGATCACAAATTAACAACCTAATGTCACATCTCAAGGAACTAGCAAAAAAACAAAGCAAACCCACAGCCAGCAGGAGAAAAGAAATAACAAAGCTTAGAGCAGAATTAAACGAAATGGAAAAAAAATTACAAAGGATCAATGAAAGAAAAAGTTGGTTCTTTGAAAATATACACAAAATCAACAGATGACTAGCCAGATTAACCAGAAATAGAAGAGAAAGGACTCAAATAAATTCTATCAGAAATGAAAAAGGGGACATTACAACTGACAATGCAGAAATATAAAATATCATTCATGAATACCATGAAAACCTCTATAAAAACAAACTAGAAAACCTAGAGCAAATGGATAAATTCCTGGAAACACACAACCTCCCAAGCCTGTATCAGGAACAAATAGAAATCCTGAACAGACCAATAACAAGCAGCAAGACTGAAGCAATAATAAAAAACCTCCCAACAACAACAAAAAAAGCCCAGACCTGATAGATTCACAGTTGAATTCTACCAGACCTATAAAGAAGAACTGGTACCCATCCTACAGAAATTACTCCATAACACTGAGAAGGAAGAAATTCTCCCTAGCTCATTCTGTGAAGCCAGAATCACCTTGATACCAAAGCCAGAAAAAGACACAACAAAAAAGGGAAACTACAGACTAATATCCCTTATGAATATAGATGTGAAAATCATCAACAATATACTAGCAAACTGAATTCAATAACTCAAAAAGATAATTCAGACTAGGTATGGTGGCTCACACCTGTAATCCTAGCACTCTGGGAGGCCAAGGCAGGAGAACTGCTTGAGCTCAGGAGTTCAAGACCAGCCTGAGCCCTGAGCAAGAGCAAGACTCCTGTCTCTACTAAAAACAGAAAAAAATTAGCTGGGCATGAAGGCCCACACCTGTAGTCCCAGCTACTCAGGAGGCTGAAGGCAGAGGGACTGCCTGAGCCCAGGAGTCTGAGGTTGCTATGAGCTAGGCTGACGTCATGGCACTCTACCCCAGGCGACACAGCAAGACTCTATCAGAAAAAAAAAGAAATAAAAAAAGAAAATTCACCATGATCAAGTAAGTTTCATCCCAGGGATGCAAGGCTGTTCCAACATACACAAATCAATAAACGTGACTCACCACATAAACAGAATTAAAAACAAAGACCATATGATCATCACAACAAATACAGAAAAAGCATTAGAGAAAAACCAGCACTCTCCCTTTCATGATAAAAACTCTCAACAAACTAGGCATAGAGGGAACATATCTCAAACTTATAAAAACCATATGTGCCAAACTCACAGCCAACATCACAATGAATGGGAAAAAGTTGAAAGCATTCCCTCTAAGAACTGGAATAAGACAAAGGTGCCCACTATCATCACTTCTATTCAACATAATATTGGAAGTCCTAGCCAGAGCAATCAAGTAAGAGAAAGAAATAGAAAGCATCCAAACCAGGAAAGAGAAGGTCAAACTATCCCTGTTTGCTCAAGACATGATCCTGAATCTAAAAAACCCTAAAGATTTCACCAAAAGACTCCTAGAATTGATAAATAAATCCAGCAAAGTCTCAGGTTACACAATCAGTAGCAATTTTATATATTAGTAACAGTCAAGCTGAAAGTGAAATCAAGGACTCAATACCATTCACAATAGCTACAAAGAAAATAAAATACCTAGGAATATAATTAACCAAGGAGGTGAAAGATCTCTACAAGGAGAACAAAACACTGATGAAAGAAATTGCAGAGGACACAAAGGAAAAAACATCCCTTGCTCACGGATTGGCAGAATCAACATCATTAAAATGTCCACGCTGCCCAAAGTGATTTACAGATTCAACACAATTCCCATCGAGATACCAACGTCACACTTCACAGATCTAGAAAACATAATCGTAAGCTTCATTTGGAACCAAAAAAGAGCCTGAATAGCCAAAGCAATCCTAAGCAAAAAGAACAAATCTGGAGGCATCATACTACCTGATTTCAAATTATACAAGGCTATAGTAACCAAAACAGCATGGTACCAGTATAAACTCAGAGACACAGACAAATGGAACAGAATAGAAAACCCAGAACTAAAACCATCTAGCTATGACAAACTGACCTTCAACAAAGCAGACAACAACATACACTGGGGAAAGGAAGCTCTATTCAATAAATGGTGCTCAAAAAATTGGATAGCCACATGCAAAAGAATGAAACAAAATCCCTATCTCTTATAATACACAAAAATTAATTCAACATGGATAAAAGACTTACGTGTAAGGCATGAAACAATAAAAATTCTAGAAGGAAACATAGGAAAAACTCTTCTAGACATTGGCCTAGGCAAAGAATTCATGACTAAGACCCCAAAGGCAAACGTGGCAACAACAGAAATAAATAAATAGGACTTAATTAAATTTAAAAGCTTCTGCACAACAAAGGAAATAGAGTGAACAACCTATAAAATGGGATAAAATATTCACAAACTGTATTTCCAGAATCTACAAAGTACGCAAATAAATCAGCAAGAAAAAACCAACTCCATCAAAAAGTGGGCAAAAGATATGAACAGAAGTTTTTCAAAAAAAGAAAATAGACAAATCGCCAACAAACATATGAAAACATGCTCAACATCACTAATCAGGGAAATGCAAATTAAAACTACAAGGAGATACCACTTTACCCTTATCAGAATGGCCATTATTAAAAAGTCAAAAATCAACAGATGCCAGCGTGGATGCAGAGAGAAAGGAACACTTATAAACTGTTGGTGGGACTGCAAATTAGTACAATCTCTACGGAAAACAGTATGGAGATTCCTCAGAGAAATAAATCTAGAACTACCATTCGATCCAGCAATATCACTGCTGGGTATCTATCAAAGGAAAAGAAGTTGTTTTATCAAAAAGACAACTCCACTCAAATGTTTACTGCAGCACAATTCACAATTGTAAAGATGTGGAATCAATCTAAGTGCCCATCAACTGATGAGTGAATAAAGCTAAAGCTAATGCACACACACACACACACACACCATGGAGTACTACTCAGCCATAAAAAGGAATGAAACAATGTCATTTGCAGCACCTTGGATTGAACTGAAGACCATTATCCTAAGTGAAGTATATTATGAATGGAAAACCAAATACCATATGTTCTCACTAATAAGTAGGTGCTAAATGATGGGTACACACAGGCACAAAGAGATATAAAGGACACTGGAAACCAAGAAGGAAGCAGGGTGAGAGGGGAAAGGGAGGGATAAAAATTTACCTATTGGGTAAAATGAACACTATTCTGTTGACAGGCATACCAAAAACCCCAACTTAAGCATTATACAAGGTATCCATGTAACAAAAACATTTGTATCCCCTTAGTATTTTGAAATAAAAAAAAAGTTACTATGTAGATTTTTAACTACATGGGGAGTCAGCATTACTAATCCCCTCATTGTTCATGGGTCAACTGTGAATATGAACCGAAGTTAAAAAATATAACAAAAACCTATCTCTGCTTCTGGTTGTTATCTTTCATGAATAACAGGAAAAGGTGACCAAGATGGTGATATATATCATATAATGCCATGCAATGAAAACTAGAAATATAAAACCTAGATAATCACTGAAGGTTTGCCCTTGCGCATGTAAGGGAACATAGTATCTGTTTTCAAGTGAAAGGCTGCAAAAAAGGAACATGTGAGAAAGTAAAGAGTAGATATATTTTCTTCAAGATGAAGAAGCACTTTGCAACAATTACAGCTGTTCAAGAGAATGAACTGATATATAGTAAGCTTCCCATCAACATAGGCTGATGACAACCCATTAGGAATTTATAGAAATGGGTATTCATGTTTCTAGAAGAAATGTGATCTTTGTTATGTGGTAATATTGGGATACTTCTAGATTTATATAAATTAACTCCAACTTTTAAAAAATTCTAATTAGTTAAAATTAACAAAGAAATTATAGCTATAGTATTAGCAACATAAAAAAATAAAAACACCAAAACAAAAATAACACCCCCCCACACACACACACAAAGACTTATAAATCTTGCCCAGTGATTCACAGTAATTAGGCTTTGTGAATACTATTATGACAAAATCCACCCCCATGAACAAGTCAACACAGGGATTTATTTTTCTCCTTGTCAAAGTAATAATCTTACGCTATAGTGCAAAAATTATCATATAAATAATTATGCCAAGAAAGACCACAAAATTCGTAAACAGTCATAACAAAATCTACAATGAATAACATTATACATTTATACAGTGCCTTAATGTTCCTAAAACTGCTTTTCTACCTCTTGTGCCATCTAATGTGAAAATAACTCTTGAGACAAACAAAGCAATTAGTATTAGTCCCATTTTACTATCTTCCTGAGGCTCAGAGGGGTAGATGACTATCCTTAGGTCACTCAAGTGGGTCCAGAGTATGAATCTGGTACATATGACTCCTGGTCAGTGACCATTGATTTTTTTAGCAATTTTGTTTCCTCTTTATTGAAGTAATAACATTTTCATTATACAAATGTTGGAATTCAGATAAAAGAAATCACTACCCTTGATAGTGAATAATATTAACAAGAAACTTTAACTCTCTTTGAAATGAAAGAAAATGGAAGTAAAAGAAACTCAAGTGAAAGAATAAGGAAAAACTGATTTTGCTCCCCATAATTATTATTATGCTGAAAAAAGCAGAGGCTAAGTGGATTAGTTCTAAGGGGTAAATAATGTTCTTCTTGAATTGCCATTAAATATCTTGCATGTAAAATGCTTAAAGTAAAATAACACTAAAATATAGACATCTCCTGAAAATGGACTCTAGAAATGTCAGATTTCTCATCTGTACTTGGGAAGAGGAGAAAACATCCTAAGTTTCACTTTTAATGATACATAAGTATAAGGTAAAACCATTACCTTGGGTGTGCTTCCTTTAATGAATTTTTTAATTGAAGACAACAAGCCGGTTTCATTCTTCGGTGGTTTTTCTCCTCCTGAAGGCAGGCTGTCATCAACCTCTGAATATTTCCTCTTCGCTCTGGCAGTGCGTTGTGTCTGAATTTGATTTGATTGCTGAGAAGCTTTCCGTGTTCTCAGCCTCATCTTTTACAGGTGCCACATGTAAAACTATAAGAGAAAAATAACAAAGGTTATTGAAATTCAACCTAGCATACCCAAATGTGCCCCGCTTATATAATAAAAATCTCTTGGTTTAAAAAGAAGCCTAAATCTCTAGGAGACTGAAATAAGAAAAACTAACATTTTAAGTAAAAGGTATTGTGTTCTGTACTTAATATGTAACCTTTCCAACAACATCTGAAAAAAAAGTAAGGGTAACATCAAAGAGTGTGTTGTGCCTGCTCTTTCCACAATACTATGCTGCCTTCACCCATGCCCACATTATCATTTGTTTAATCATTCATTCAACAATTATTTATTGATCACTTAACCACATTCGAGGCACTGGGATAGGTAAGCACTGAGTAAATAGTAAACAAGACATGACAGGGTTTTGCCCTTCTGGAAGTCACAATGTAGTGGAAAAAACTGTCAGTCAATGCATGAATTCCATGAGCACAGCTATAATAATCAACAATCCTATTAGTATAACAATGGTTCAATCATTTTGAGAAATTTCAATCTCACCACAGAAGATACTTTTAAAACCAAATTCACATCAGAAAGAAAATATGAGACTATCTACTTAAACTCTCTCATTTTATAGATAGGAAAATTAATGGATGGCAAAAAATTGTCCCAACACTTCTACAGAGTTAAGGACATACCCAGAATTAGAATTTGTGAGACAGAATACAAAGACTACTAAACTAAGAATTAAGAATGTGAATTCCAATCCTACTTCAGTCAGAGCTAAGCTATAGTCACTTAACCTATGTTTTTTCACTTGTCTAAAAAATATATTCACCATACCATCTTGAGGCTCAAAATGAAAAAGGTATTAGAAAAGGCTATAATGTGCAGAGGATGATAAAGCTGTTCACAACAGTGAATGCTTTCACAGAAAAGTCTAACTCTGATTAAGCACACTAAACTCCTAAAGGTATAGAAATTCCTGACAAAGATTAGAGTCTTCAATGACCAATTAGGAAGTCCCAGAAATTGTGTTTTTACTAATTAAACACAACAATTACAGGAAATAAACTTTTTAAAATGTAGAAAATACACACATTTGTAGTGCCTACTTAAAAAAAAAAAAAACAAAAACCCTGATATAGACTGAATGTTTGTGCCCCTCACCTCAATTCACATGTTGAAACTTAATCCCCAATTTGATGGTATTTAGAGGTGGGCGCTTTGTGACGTGATTAGGTCATGAGTTGGATTAGTGCTCCTATAAAAGTGGCCTCAGAGAGATCAGATCCCTAGCCTCTTCTGCCATTTGAGGTTACATAGAGAGCCTGGTGGTGTATGAGGAAGCAGGCTCTTATCACATACCAAATCCGTCTGCACCTTGATGTTAGATTTCCAAACACCCAGAAGTGTGAGAAAGAAATTTCTGTTGCTTGTAAGCCACTCACCAAGTTTATGACATTCTTATTATAGCAACTTGAACTGATCTAAGACACCCCATACAAACTCGAAGAATTCACCAGGAGTCCCAAAGTATCTTTCCAAATAACTACTTTTTTCCATAACCAAATGGTGTTCAGTTTTAAGTTGCCATCTCCAAGTAAAATAAATATTGCTTTTTCTCCTAAAGAGTTAATGCTAAGGGCTGGGAGTGGAGGCTCACACCTGTAATCCTAGCTCTCTGGGAGGCCAAGGCGGGAGGATTGTTTGAGCTCAGGAGTTCGAAACCAGCCTGAGCAAGAGCGAGATCCCGTCTCTACTAAAATTAGAAAGAAATTAATTGAACAATTAAAAATATATAGAAAAAATTAGCCGGGCATGGTGGCGTATGCCTGTAGTCTCAGCTACTTGGGAGGCTGAGGCAGGAGGATCGCTTGAGCCCAGGAGTTTGAGAGGTTGCTGTGAGCTAGGATGATGCCACGGCACTCTAGCCCAGGCAGCAGAGTGAGACTCCGTCTCAAAAAAAAAAAAAATATATATATATATAGAAAAAATTAGCCGGACATGGTGGCGCATGCCTGTAGTCCCAGCTACTTGGGAGGCTGAGGCAGGAGGATCTCCTGAGCCCAGGAGTTTGAGGTTGCTGTGAGCTAGGATGACGCCACGGCACTCTAGCCCAGGCAACAGAGTGAGATTCTGTCTCAAAAAAATAAATAAATAAATAAAGAGTTAATGTTAAATTATAAAGGGATTTATCATTCAACGCATCTATTACTTATTTAATAATCCTATTTACAATGCATAAATTTTCTCTGAATTCCTTTGTTTTTCAACACAGAATTCCCTGAGAATAGGAATATTTCTATATAGCAAAGCATGGGGAAATTTTTTTCTAAAAGTTGTTTTTAATCAATTTCTGTAAAAATTTTTATAAGAGCCTTTTCAAAAATATCTATGAGTGAACCTATCCTAAACCCACAATCATTAAATGGAAGTCATAAAAATTGTGAAAAAATATATTTCTATAAAGTAGGTCTTAAAAGACTGAAGACACATATAAAGTAGTCCAATCTTAAGAGGTTCAGCTCATTCAAATAAAATGCTCATTGGTGACCTGCTGCCAGAATGGAAACAAAACATTGAAAATGATAATCTCGGCTGGGCGCGGTGGCTCACACCTGTAATCCTAGCACTCTGGGAGACCCAGGCGGGAGGATCGCTCGAGGTCAGGAGTTCGAGACAAGCCTGAGCAAGAGCGAGACCCCGTCTCTACTAGAAACAGAAAGAAATTATCTGGACAACTAAAAATATATATAGAAAAAATTAGCCAGGCATGGTGGCACATGCCTGTAGTCCCAGCTACTCAGGAGCCTGAGGCAGGTCTGCTTGAGCCCAGGAGTTTGAGGTTGCTGTGAGCTAGGCTGAAGCCATGGCACTCTAGCCCGGGCAACAGAGCCAGACTCTAGTCTCAGAAAAAAAAAAAAAGGAAATGATAATCTCTGCCCATGAAAAGCAAAAAACCTAGCAGGTAAGCATATTTAATTATCATATTATATATATAAAATGCTAAATCACTCTGCATGGAGAAAGTGAAGAGGGCTTTGGGAAAGCTTAGAAGAAGGCCCTTTGAACTCAAAAATAACAAGGGGGTATTTCACAGGAATGAAAGATGAACATCTGAAAAAGGAAGCTGATGTGTAGAGCTTTTGCCCATTTCATAAGTAGGCTGTGAAAGACGTACTTAACAGGTCCAAAAGGACTGAAGAAGTCAAGCCCTAATGAACTTCCAAAATTGACTGCTCACACAATGGATGAAGAAAACACATACTTTTCAATCACACATACAGTGCTCATCAAGATAGACCATATGCTGAGCCATAAAACAAGTCTCAATAAATTTTAAGACTAAACCTGCACGAAGTATGTACTTTGACCCCAATTGTAAATCAAATTATACATCAAAAACCAAAAAACATTAAAAGTACCAAATACTTGGAAATTTTAAATTATATTTATAAATAAATCAGGAGCCAAAAAAGAAATCACAAGGGAAATTAAAATATTTTGAACTGAAAGATAACAAAATAGAACACATAAAAATTTGAGATGTAATAAGCAGTGCTTATTGGAAAACTATAAATATATATGCACTCAAAAACAGAACCCCAAGATATATAAAGGAAAAACTGTCACAACTGAGTGAAAAAGACGATTAGTAGTTAGAGACTTCAATACTCCACTTTCAGTAATGGACAGAACAACTAGAACAAAAGATCAACAAGGAAATAGAAGACCTGAACAACTCTTTAGACCTAACATATATAAAACACTACGACAGCAACAGAAAACTCTCAACTTACACATGAAACATTCTCCAGGATGGTACACCTGATAGGGCACAAAACAAGTCTTAATAAATTTAAAAGGATTGAAATCAAATAAGTATAAGCATACCTCATTTTGTTGTGCTTTGCATATACCATGTTGGTTTTTTTTGGGGGGGGGTTGTTTTTTACAAATTGAAGCAACCCTGTGTTGAGCAAGTCTTCACCACTATTTTTAAAACAGCATATGCTCTCTTTATGTTTCTGCATCACATTTTGGTAATTCTACAATATTTCACACTTTTTCATTATTATTTTATGTATAATAATGATTTGTGATCTGTGATCTTTGATATTACTGTTTGAATTGTTTTGGGGCTATACAAACCACATCCATATAAGACAGCAAACATAATAAATGCCGAGTGTGTTCTGACTGCTTACTGACCATCTATTCCCCATCTCTCTCCCTCTCCTTGGGCTTCCTTATTCCCTGAAACACAAGGATATTGAAATGAGGCCAATTCATAACCCTACAATAGCCTCTAAGCATTCAAGGAAGAGTCAAACATCTCGCTTTATTAATAAATCAAAAACTAGAAATGATTAAGCTTAGTAAGGAAGGCATATCAAAAGCCAACACTGGTCAAAAGTTAGGCCTCTGTGCCAAACAGCCAAGATGTGAATGCAAAGGAAAAGTTCTTGAATGAAATTCAAAGTGCTAGTCCACTAAACACAATATAAGAAAGCAAAATCGCATTCTTTTTGATAAGGAAAAGTTTTAGTGGGCTGGAGAGAGGATCAAACCAGTCACAGCATTCCCTTAAGCCAAAGCCTAATGAAAGCTAAGAGAATTAAGGAAGTTGCAGAAGAAAAGTCTGAAGCTAGCCTCCCAAGTAGCTGGAAACTACAGGTGCGCACCACAGTGCCTGGCTAATTTTTCTAATTTTTAGTAAAGATAGGATCTTGCTCTTGGTCAGGCTATTCTCAAACAATCCTCCCACCTCGTCTCCCAGAGTGCTAGGATTACAGGCATGAGCCACCTCACCCAGTCTGTACTAAATATTTAAAGAATTAACAGCAAACCTTCTCCAGTTTCTCCAAAAAAAATTGAAGAACATCTCCCAACTCATTCTAAGAAGCCAGCCTTACCATGATGCTAAAGTCAGATAAAGACACTACAAGAAAAGAAAACCACAAGTCAGTGTCAATATCCTTTATGGACTACACTCAGTGGGGCTCATGCCTGTAATCCTAGTACTTTGGGAGGCCAAGGTGAGAAGTGAGGATTACTTGAGGCCAGGAGTTGGAGACCAGCTGGAGCAACATAGCAAGACTCTGTCTCTACAAAAAAATAGAAAAATTAGAGGTATGGTGGCACATGTCTGTAGTCCCACCTACTAGGAAGGCTGAGGCAGGAGGATCCCTTGAGCCCAGGAGCTTAAGGTTGCAGTGAGCTATAATGACACCACTGCTCTCTAGGCCCAGGCAAAAGAGCCGGACCCCATGTCAAAAGAAAAGCATAAATTAAAACCACAAAGGCATACCAATTTACATCTACTAAAATGGCAAAAAGACTTAACTTTCATACTCTACTGGTACAAATGTAAGTTTTTTGGTAAAGTTGTGCAATTTCTAACGTACACCTAAATCTTTGACCCAGTAATTTCACTTCTAAGTTCTTATCCAAGAGAAATGTAAAACACGTTCACAATACAGTTTTACAAAAATGTTTCTGGAGGCCTTAGTCACAATAAGGCTGTTTCTAGTTCCAAAGTGGAAACAACAAAAATGCCCAACAACAGAAAGTTGACTACTGTGGTGTTTTCATACAATAGAACACCAATCAGCATCAGAAAGTAATTGTTAATTACTGATATCATCAACAAGAAAGAATCCCACAGACATGCTGAACAACTGTACACATAAAAGAATACATGTTTGATGATATCATTAACAAGAAATTTTATTAGAGACAAAAATAATCTAAGGAGAAAAAAATCAGAAAAGAAGTTGCCTTGGGGAAAGGAAATGCCCTCTAATCTGATAGGAGTATGGACCCATTTGCCAAAATTTTACAGCTAAGATGTGTGCTCAAGACGTTTAAGCTCAACATCTGTTGAATCATTAGCTGACCACTGGGCTATGCAGATACAGTGGGTATGCCCCAGTAAGCTAGGCTTAAAAATGAAAGCAAGAAATTTTAAAAACAAAAATAATTAAGCAGAGACATCAGTGGTCGCATACTGCAGAAAGACAGATTTCATAAACTTTGCCTATGGAAGTTACTAAACAACAACCTTTGAGGGGAGAATTATGTAAAATGACCAGTTTTCAAATAAAAAATTAAGAGACATGACAGAAACAGGAAAGTATGACCCAAACTCAGAGTGGTTAAAAATGCAGTGAATACGTATTAATTATGTGCCAGGCTTCCAACAATCCAGTGAGAGGTATATGTAATTATTAATATTTAGTCTACATAAGACAAAATTTACTCGTGATCCCCTAAGAGTTAGAAAAATTCTTATTTCAGGTGAACATAGTGAGCCTTTTCTCTGATTACAAAACACACGTTGTTTTAAAGCTTTAGGCCAGGCGCGGTGGCTCACGCCTGTAATCCCAGCACTCTGGGAGGCCAAAGCAGGTGGACGGGTGGATCGCTCAAGGTCAGGAGTTCAAGACCAGCTTGAGCAAGAGCAAGACCCCGTTTCTACTAAAAAATAGAAGGAAATGATCTGGACAACTAAAAATATATATATAGAAAAAATTAGCCGGGCATGGTTCACATGCCTGTAGTCCCAGCTACTCCGGAGGCTGAGGCAGTAGGATTGCTTGAGCCCAGGAGTTTGAGGTTGCTGTGAGCTACGCTGACGCCACGGCACTCACTCTAGCCGGGGCAACAGAGTGAGAGTCTGTCTCAAAAAAAAGCTTTAAAAGGACAGAAAAACATGAAAAAAGCTACCATAATTCCTTAACTCAGCGATGAATGACACTGGGTACATTACTCTGCTTATTTTAATATGTATAAATATTTTAATCGATGTTTAGAATTATACTACGTATATTACCTGCTTTTTCCTCTTTCATACTATAAACACTTTACCAATATTCTTTAAAAAGTCTGAGAATTTTTAATGGCCATATAATATTTCCATATACAGATAAATGTTCCATAATTTATCTGATCACTGACTTGTCATAAAATTAAATATTTCATAATTACTAACATTACCTCAAATGGAATAACTACATACATTTCAGTGTACATTTATGATTCTTTCCTTTAAGATATTTTCTTAGAAGTGAATTTATTAGGTCAAAGACGGCTGACATACGGTAGTATGCTTTTTAGAAAAGTGATTTCAACCAGCAGTATATAAAGAGTTGCTTATGTGACTGAGTTTTCCACATCCATATTTTTAATTTCTAAAATGCCTGCTAATTGTAAGTTAAAAAAAAAACTAGTAAAACTACACAATTTAATTATATTTATAGGCTCCAGTTTCCATCTTAATGCTGAAAAATGGTCTTAATTCCATTTCCCCAACCAAAGCAGAAACACCTCACGTAGCAATCCCAAGGAAAAATAACTGAGAATGTTTGAATGTTTAGAGAGATATGAAGCTCATTACTTCATAATGCAAACATTAAAAAATATTAAATGAGTTCTAACAAAACATTTTCTTAAACTGAACTGAATAAAATCTGCAAAAAGGCTGGGCAGGTGGCTCACACCTGACTTTGGGAGGTCAAAGCCAGAGGATCACTTCAGGCCAAGAGTTAGAGACCAGTCTGGGAAACATGAGACTCCGTCTCTACAAAAAAAAAATTAACCTGGCAGAGAGGTGCACACCCATAGTCCCAGCTACCCAGGAGGCTGAGGCAGGAGGATCACTTGAGCCCAGACTTTGGAGCTGCAGTGAGTTATGATCATGCCACTGCACTCTACTCAGAGCAACAGAGTGAGATACTATTTCCAAAAAAAAAAAATCTGCAAATATGTACTGTCAATTCCCTTAATAAAGAAGAGTTTTTAAGAAGAAATTTAACTCTGGCAACTTGGTTAAGCAACTCGAAGTTTTGAGCTTTTTTTTTTATTTCACTGTAATACTTTAAAAACAGATATTTATATAACTTTTTTAGTTTGCCAATTATGGCTCAATGTAAGAGTTTAAATGTTTGCATTATCTTCTGCCTTACCTTCCAAAAATAATGGGATTATATTTAATACTTCAAAAATAATTTGCATTTCCAGAGAGCCTAGCATACTATACTGGTGTGACACAAGGATCTCAATAAATATCTGTTAAATTTAATTTTTTGAGATTTCTTGTAAATTACTAAAAAAAAAAAAAAACATAAAAAATAAAGGCTTAAATGTCCATGCTTACCTGAATACAGAAACATAACCTAACCACAAAGTACTGTATAAAAAGTATTATGTTGGTTTTCTTTTCTTTCTTTTTTTGAGGTGAGGTGGGGTGGGATGGGGTGATTGGGTCTCATTCTGTTGCCCAGAGTGAAGTGCTGCAATCACAGTTCACTGCAGCCTCAAACTCCTGGGTTCAAGCAATGCTTCCACCTCAGCCTCCTGAGTCGCAGCTGCAACTACAGGCGCAGGCCACCACGCCCAGCTATGCTTTCTAGTATAGTTTCCTATCTACTGACTTCAGAAAATCAATGCTCAACTTATTCTTTTCAAAAAAAAAAGAAAGAAAAGAAAAGCTCTAAAATCAAGTATCTATTTTAATTATATTTATCCAAACACAGAAAAGGTTAAAGTCATTTTAACAAACAGATGTCATTTATTAAGTGTTATGTGCAAAGCACTGTTGGAAGTGCTACAATCTTTTAAACTACATAAAGTGGTTGAACCACATAAAGTAGCCTATTATTTCCATTTTACAAGAGAGAAAATGGAGGTAGAGAAGATGGCAGAAGTGTTTTAAGTAACAATTTCTGGATAATTTCAAAATTAAGCTACAATGTAAAAATAGTATATTTATCACCAACAGAACATTTTAACTAATTAAAAGGTTAGCAAAAATTAACGTTTTTTTACTTCTGCTTTTTGCCTAAATAGTCCGTTGGAATGAATGGATGATTTTTCTGCAGAATCTCTGGCTGTGCAAAAACCTCAAAATAAGGTTAACGTGTAAAAGCTGTGTTTACTAATTGGCTGCTAGGAGCTCAAAATTAAACTTCTTACAGAAACAATGTAACAAATAAGAGTAGGCATTCCAGGGCGGCTTCTACGGCAGTTAACTCATAATATAATTGAATTTAAAAATCTAGAACTTAACCCACCATACAAATAATATGAAAAAGTACATTCCATATCTCAACACCAGGCCTATCTGTACCCCTATTAAAGATATAGATATCTGGTTCTGGGAAAAATGGATATCTAAATGAAAAAGAAAAAGAAAAAAATGAAGTGGGACACTTACCTTACACTACATACAAAATTAACTCAAAATGGAACAAAGACCTAAATGTAAGAGCTAAAACTAGAAAACTCTTCGAAGAAAATATAGAGAAAAAGCTTATAAAATTTGGCAATGGTTTCTTGGATACGACACCATAAGCACAGACAACAAGACAACAAAAGAAAAAATGGACAAACAGAACATCAAAATTAAAAACTTTTATGTATCAAAGGACTCTATCAACAGAGGGATAAGGTCACCCATGGAATGGGAGAAAATACTTTCAAATCATACATTTTATAAGGAGTTGATATCCAGAATACATAAAGAACTTCTACAGTCAGAAATAAAAAACCCGATTCAAAAATGGACAAAGGACTTGAACAGCATTTCTCCAAAGAGGATATACAAATTGAAAATAATCACATGAAAACACACTTCACTAATCATTAGGGAAATGCAAATTAAAACCACAATGAGATACAACTTCATACTCATTAGGATGACTATTATCAAAAAAAAAAAGAAGAACAACATAAGAAGTGCTGGCGAGAATATGGAGAAATTGGAATCCTTGTGCATTGCTGGTGAGAATGTATAACAGTGTAGCTGCTGTGGAAAACGGTATGACAGTTCCTCAAAAAATTAATGCAGAATTACCATATGATCCAGCAATTCTACTTCTAGGTAAACACCCAAAAGAATTGAAAGTAGGAACTCACAAACAGCACACCTACATTCACAGCAGCATTATTCACAATAGCTAAAAGATGGAAACAACCTAAGTGTCTATCAATGGATGAATGAATAAAATAATTTGTTACACACATACGATTAAATAGTATTCAGCCTTAAAAAGGGAGGTAATTCTAACATATAATACAGATGAACCTTGATGACTATTTAATGAATATGGAGTTTCAGTTTGAGAAAATGAAAAGTTATGAAAATGGATGGCAGTGATAGTTACAAAACAAGGTGAATATACTTAATGCCACTGAACTGCATACTTAAAAATGGTTAAAACATCAAATTTTATGTTATGTATATTTTATCACATTAAAAAAAAAAAAAAAAACTAAAGATTTTCATTTAACTCAAAGGTTTCTAATACAGTGAAAGATGAGGACTCCGGAATGGGAAAACAAAATCTTTTCCATTTTTTTCTAACAAAGTATTGTGAATGAGGGGTAGAATATAATGGAAACAAAAGAAAAGGACAGGAAAAGGGGGCAAGTAAAATTTGCCCTTCTATCCCACCTTTTTAATAATTACTTCTTTTTTAAAAATGATAAAATATCTGTAGACCAAAAAAAAGGGCAAATTGTCAGGTACACAGAGTACTGAAATATTTAGTCTTAATTCTACATTTAAAAATCCACAATATATCTAGTTTTTCTGGGCACTTCATAACAGGAAATAGAATGAGAGGATAAGCAGGGTTGGGAGAAAGAGACTGGAATAAAGAAGACAAAAATTGTAGAGGAGGAGCTGATCACAAGACAGTTTTGGGGGAACCACAGTGTTTAGGGAAGAAGAAAAAGCAATCTAGGGCCAGTTGGAGTATTATTCTCTCTCCACTATTAATTTAGCCAATTTGAACCCTTTCTTTTGGTCTAAACCAAGGAGAAGGCAACCTGAGGGCAAAGAAGTCAAGGAATTACAAACTACAGTCCCAGAAAAGAGGAGAGCACTTCCATGACCCATTGGAGTTTTGCCTAGAGATCCATTCTCATAAATTAATTGAGATCTGCCCAGGCTAAAGAAAGCTGGGAAGAATGTCACCACCAGCCTAACAACAAGAAAAAAACTGAATAAACTACAAAATTAAACCTTTCTTGAACCATCAGAGAGCTGAAGACTCAAGGCAACAAGTCTCAAATCCAAGAAAAGACAGCTAGCCCTTCCTAGGAGAAACAGGCTGCAAGCACTGGCTCACCTGCGGTAGAGCAAGGGAAAAACAATGGTTCAATAAAAGCAGGTAAAAAGAATTCATCTAAAATTGTTAATAAACAGCTAAAGGCAAAGTGTGTGGATCAGCATGAGCGTGTATTATCCCTGGGAGCCACAAACTCAATAGAATTTCAAACCCATTTGCAAGATTTTTGCCAGACCTCCACCAGGTTCACACAATATGGGAACATCGAACTGGACAGAGCCTTCCTCAGTACTGTAGGGCTGGAGGAAGAAGTAGCCTCTACAGTGGGAAAAATACAAAGCCCCAACCAGATCCTTTTCCCCTAAGGAACAAAAGTCTGAAGGCACTGGGGGAGGAACAGCAAGCCCAGTGACCTAGTCAGGGCACAAGCAAACGATGGGGGAAGGGTGAAAGAAATAACCCTCCACCAAGAGGGGACAGGTAGGAAACAGTCTTGGACCAGGACGTTAGAGATCTACCACTCAGGCAGGAGCAGAAAAATTCTTTTTCCAAACAAGACCTGCAAAGATACAAGATGCAGTTTGGGCTAGAGGAGTAAGATCACTGAGAGTCCTACTTGTGCTCAGGCACACAGGGCCTATCCAGGATTGAGACTGGACCAAGACAAGACGTTCCCGACTCTACCACCAGGCTAACAAGTACCAATTAACACAAAGATAGTCTACTTCTTAGAGAGGGTCAAGAGCACAGGGAAAGCCAGAAGCTTAGAGCTGATCAGGAAAATTGAGAAACATCTTCCCAACTCCCAGCCTAAGCACAAAGTAACACAAAAGAAATTTGAAGCCAATAATGCACTTAAAGTACCCTTTGCAACAGCAAAACAGAAATTCAGCTTAACTGCTGATAGACTGACTCAATCCCTTATACTAAATTCCAGGAATGCAATTTGCCAGGTATAAATACTATTGACTCAGTCTTTACTTTCACAACATCCAGCATTCAGTAAAATATTGCAAGACACAAAAAAAAGAAGTTACAAATCACTGTGAAAAGACAAAACATTCAATAGAAACAGAAATCAATGAAGTTAAAAACAAAAACAAAAAATCAAGGAAACCAAAAGTTGAATTAGTTTTTATATTTATAAAGAGTTGGCTCATGTGCCCAGGCTAGAGTGCCGTGGCGTCAGCCTAGCTCACAGCAACCTCAAACTCCTGGGCTCAAGCGATCCTCCTGCCTCAGCCTCCCGAGTAGCTGGGATGACAGGCAGGCACCACCATGCCTGGCTAATTTTTTCTGTATATATATTTTTAGTTTTCCAGATCATTTCTTTCTATTTTTAGTAGAGTTGAGGGTCTGGCTCTTGCTCAGGCTGGTCTCAAACTCCTGACCTTGAGCGATCCTCCCACCTCAG
>CAUYSK010052675.1:0-43510 GCA_963575035.1 Avahi laniger
CTCACGCCTGTAATCCTAGCTCTCTGGGATGCTGAGGTGGGTGGATTGTTTGAGCTCAGGAGTTCGAAACCAGCCTGAGCAAGAGCAAGACCCCGTCTCTACTAAAAATAGAAAGAAATTAATCGGACAACTAAAAATATATAGAAAAATTAGCCGGGCATGGTGGCACATGCCTGTAGTCCCAGCTACTCGGGAGGCTGAGGCAGAAGGATCGCTTGAGCCCAGGAGTTTGAGGTTGCTGTGAGCTAGGCTGACGCCACGACAATCACTCTAGCCCGGGCAAAAGAGTGAGACTCTTTCCCCCCCCCAAAAAAAAAAAAGGACCAACTCATTTCAAATTGCCTTTTAATCCAGCAGCAAAAATTATGATGCAATGATCACAAATTTGAGAGTTTGTAATGTACATAATTAACACAAAACTTCTAAATTCCCAAGAAGATTCTTTAAATAATAGGGAGAGAAAACCCACTATTTTTAGTCATTTCCACAACAGTTATGTCATTGAAATAAGTGATCCCGCAAGCACATTGTTCTAATTAGATCATTATTTGTTTAACATCCATGCTAAGGGTCTTCGAGGAGCTTACCCTTTAGCAGGAGGAATACGATTTAAAAAGTACGAGTTCCAATAACAGTTTAGGGTAATAATGGAAAAGATATAAAAAAGTATGACCAGTTTTTAAAAAATTACTGCAGTAGTTTAGAGACATCCTGCATGTCGTAGTGATCCCAAGTGGATCCCGCAGTGGACACTCATTCACCCTTCTCAGTACACCCTTTGTTTGCATTTCAGTTCGGGCCTTGACATCTCCAGTCTAGATTACCACCATTGGTCCCCAGCCAGTTCATCTTTCTTTGACCCGCTTTCTGTGCGAATCCATCCTGTATGCTAATCTTCCCCATTTCAAAAATGTTTTGACTTCCCAAGGTCTGCAGGATAAAGTCAAGGCCCTTTAAATGTGGCTACAAGTTAGAGGACAGGAAAGTGTGTTAATGGATCATACTTATTTAATGGTGCCTCCAACAAATTATCCATGCAAATTGCCTTCCTTTTAAACATTTAATAATTAGAATAGTCCTGGCAAATTGTTAATGATTGATTATACTGAGTATTAGGTTTTAAAAACAAATGTAATATTCATAGTTAAAGTCTGTCAGAGTTCAATATAAATTAATAAAATGTAGTCATAATAGTGTGTTAGTGCTACAATTTTCTGTATTTTCTTATATAGTCTCTTATGCAGTTCTCTCATACTGCCACAGAAGCAATTTTCCTTGATCCTCAAGTTTTGCCAGATTCTTTCACTAGATGGTGCTAATTCCCTTCAGTGACCTAGTCTGTTTTCATAAGATGCTTGAAATGATTCTTTTGGAAGAAAGTAAGAGATTTGCGGATTACATTTGTAATTTCTATGAATTCAAAGAAAAATTCAGTATTCAATAGGATAGCTTAGTGTCTTTGGCCAGGCTAGGATGGCAGACTGGCCATGCTGTGAATGTGTACCTAAAGAATGAACGAACAGTTATTATTTTATCATGTGCAAGTTTCTTAATTGTCATAACATCATTCTTTGAAGCATAACTTTGAGTTATAAATTTAAGAAATTAATTTTTATTACATTTAAAAATAATGCCCCCAAATTTATATGTGTTGTGTTTATGTTCTGTGTTGTTTGTAACTGCTGTTATTACCATTCATTTAGACATCAGCTCATTTTTTTCAGTTAAATCTATAATTTTTAATATGTTTAACATATTCCATTACCAATGCCTAAATAATAATCAGGATAAATAAGGAATGTGGAGTCACTAATTACAGGTTGAGCATTCCTAAACCAAAAATTCCAAATCCTCCAAAATCCAAAACTTTCATCACCAACGTGATGATGGATCACAGTCAAAATGCAGTCAAAACTTTGTTTCATGAACAAAGCTATTGAAAGTATTGTATAAAATTTACCTTCAGGCTATTTGTACCAGATGTATATGAAACATAAATTAATTTCATGTTTGAGCATGGGTCCCATCCCCAAAATAGTTCATCATATATATGCAAATATTCCAAAATTCTAAAAAGTCCAAAATTCAAAGCACTTCTGGTTCCAAGCATTTCAGATAAGGGATACTCAACCTGTAGTGTACCTATCGTAGTTGTGTTAGTAAGATAAATATTACATAATGCCTGTATGTACATAAGTTTCTATGTTATACATAAGCATAATCTATAATGTGTATGAATAAGTTAATTCTTTTTTTCCCTGCAGACCTGGAGGTAAGAGAGACATTGTTCACTGGGCAAAGGAAGTATTCTACTTCCATCTAACCCTCAATTTCCTGATCTTTCAGGCAGGGAAAAAATAATTCCTAGCTCAGAGTTGTTAAGAATTAAATAAAGTTAATTTAGAGAATATATATTTAAGTGCTTTATAAACTCTAAAATGGCCTAAGAATATTATTGAGGTAGAGAATTTGGTTCTTGAGATGAGAAAACAGAATTTAGAGAGAGAGTAACTTCTCTAATATTATGTGGAACCTGGGTTTATTGCTCTGAATGACTTCCCTTATGCTTTAGAAGAAAAAATGTCTCGAACTAGTACTCAAATAAAAAAAAGGGACAGCAGATATTTTATTTTTAAAATTTCCCCCAAACCATTTCATATCTATTATATTTTCTAGGCAGTGCACTTATCTAGATAAGGTTTTAAACTTTTTAGCCACCAAACATTTCACTAGGCGAAATCAGTACAGGTCAGACCACATGTGGAGTGCTGTGTTCAGTTCTGAGCATTGTGATTTAACAGGAATGCTGAAGAACTAAAATTCATATAGAAAAAAATATTGTCAGTATGGTGAAAGATCTAGAAGCCACGTCCTATGGGACATGATTAAAGAAAGAGAAGTATTGAGCTTGAAGAAAAATAAGAGAAATGTGGGAGATTCCATTTTTGTCCTAATTTGTCATTTCCTGTAATAGAATTATATATCCCCACACTTGCATGGCCTCATGGTGGCCAGAATGTACTTTCCTGCCCCTTGACTTTGAGCGTGGTCATGTGACTTGAATTGGCCAATTAGTGGAGCTGATCTAAGTCAAAGACTTAAAAAGCACTTGTGTGGTCAGACCTGCCTTCCTGGACTCTGGTCATGTGCCATGGAGAGAATGTGCCCTGGATGTTTAATGCTCACTTTAGCCTGGGCCCCTGAATGGACACTCAGAGAGCAGACCAGAGCCCAATCCAAAAG
Organism: Avahi laniger; assembly: GCA_963575035.1. NCBI lineage: Eukaryota > Metazoa > Chordata > Mammalia > Primates > Indriidae > Avahi > Avahi laniger. The sequence goes on from CAUYSK010052675.1 coordinate 3,244, forward strand.
CCTGCAGCGGAGCCCCTCCAGCTGAGCCCAGCCCTGATCAGCCAACACACAGTCAGCCTTTAGACCTGTAAGCATGAGAATAAATCCTTGTTATTGTAACCCAGTGAGGGTTTTTTGTCATTAATTCACTTTTTTATTCACAATATTTCAAGAATAATCTCTACAATGTGGCAGTTTGTTAAAGATTTAGACCTTTAAATGAAATCTCTTTGTAAGCAAGACTGTCTCAATACCTACATTATTACCAGATTCCAAAGCAGTAGAGAAAATGTCTTAATGATACAGAAAAAACGATTGATAATAAAGCATAATCTGCAATTCTTATCCTTTTCTGGATTCATTAGAGTCTTAATTTCTCATAATGATCACAACTAACTGCCTATTTATGACACAGTGACACTCCATGTGCTATATATGTCGTCAATTTTGTTGTATATATTTTCTTCATTATTTTCTTTATATCAATAGTGTAATAGTCTTTCCTTCAAGCTGCTTAAATAACAGAGAATAGAAAATTGTAGTTTTTGGAATGTCCTTTCAGTAAACCTTGGCTCTGGTGGCCTGTGACACATTATAAAGTGCATATCCCAGGCTTTGCACTGTGTAAACAGGAAGCTCAGGATATTGCCTCACAGTCTCTGGCTGAAAGAATGATACAGGCTGTGGTTCTAAGACGTGGTGGCTCTTCTAGATGTGTTCCAGGCCACTCTGAGTCACTGATGTCGTTTTCCTCACATGGATGTGCGGCTAACCTCTGCTGACTACCTTTTGGCTCAGGCAGTTGAATCAGTGCCGTCTATTTCTCCATTCTCTGTAGGCCTTGTTTCTTCATGGGTAAAATGATCCTTATTTTCTTCATCCGCTGCTGCCTTTAAGTTTTGGTGTTTTTTTTAGTGGCGGGGGGAGCATTGTTTGTTTTTCTTCAATGAATTTCAGAAATTTTTTTCTCATGGCCATAATGAATAGGATACTACGTTGTAAAGATGATTTGCACTGGAAAAAAAGCACATTTTTTGAACATCATCTAGTATGGTATCACTCTTCATTCCGCTCCATAGGAATATGTTCTTTGTCTGTTACATCCAATATTTACACTTTGAAAGGGAAGAAAAAACCACCCTGTTTCCAGCTTTATTGCTCAGTGTAGCCTTCCTCAACAACCTCCGCATGATCCCATGCAGCTCCGTGGCTGTGTTGGGAAGATGCGCTGGGAATCCCAGCATTTACCCACTTGCTCCATGCCCACTTCTCACTGAGGATGCTCTTCATTACTGGGACCTCCTGTACCAGTTCACTCTTCTACCTCACCACAACTCAGCTAGAGAATCAGAATGTTCGCGTCAGGGACCATGCCTTGCACAACTTCTAGGGGGATCATTCACACTGTAGCATGTTTCATTGGTGTACTATGCAGCTTTCTAGCACTATTCCTGGAACAGATTTTAATCAGACTTCCCAGAACCAGGATTATATGCATAAATGTTTGGAAATCTTGGGTCTGTTGAGGAATTAATCAACTCTGTGGTTTACTTTAATGGCTAGATCTGTTGGATTTTATCATCTTTTTTATTATTCTAAAGTCCTCACAAACTTGAATATTTTTCTTGAGATCGGAGTCCTTTGTTTCAGGTGGTAAGCTGCTTTTTGCTTGACTTCTAGCTACTCGGGAGGCTGAGGCAGGAGGATTGCTTGACATAAGACTTTCTACTTATGTTCAGTGGAACAACAATTTGAGATACTGCTGACTTCTTATCAGAAATTCTGAAAAATAGAAGACGGTGGAATGAGACCTTTAAATCAGTACACCCCTACAGTCTTCCTCATCTTAGTTGATGCAATTCCATCCTTCCAGTTGCTGTGGCTAATGATTTCATTGAATAATTCTCGATTCTTCCCTTTTTCTGATAACATCTAATCCAACTGCAAATCTTGTCTCCAATTTCCATTTAAATCTTCATCCAAGGTCTTATGGGCTTGGTTTTGCTTTATAGTGGCATCAGGAATAGACGGTTTGAGAGCTCATTTGAAGAAAACATTTTTTAAAAAGGTAAATCTGATGGTGCTAAAACTATTCTAGGCCACAACAAACATAGAAATTAATTTCATGAAGTCACAGAAGCATTAATAGAAAGTAATAGAATTCTGGAGAGCCCACATCCACTGCCTGCTGCCTCAAGGTGGGTCCCCAGTAGGGAGTTGGACCCCAGGCTCCTGTGAGCACTGCCTTGGACCCCACGATCCCAGTTCCAACCAATTAGTTTTGACGGGATTTGTCATGCAGCGTTTTTGTGACAATAGCTGACTAGTACAGGAAGTTTCAGATATTTTTTAATGTGCCACATATCGAAAAAAAGAGTTGCGTTTCTGCAGAGAGCCTTCCTAGGATCAACAAGCAGGAGTTAGAGCAGGCTTTCTCAGCTTCAGCACTATTGACATTTGGGGCCAGGTCATTCTTTGTTGGGGAGCTGTCTTTTGTATTGTAGGGTGTTTAACAGCATCCCTGGCTTCTATCCATTAGATTTTGGAAGCATATCCCCCCTCCAATTGTGGTAACCAAAAATGTCTACAGGCATTGACACATACCTCCTACAGGCAAAATCAGTCCAGTTGAGGAACACTAAGTTAAAGGAAGGCAGATCTGGCTTCCATTTGAGAAGGGACTCCTCACAGTGGCAGTTTAATACAAAGTAAACTCCTAAACTGGAAGTATTTGAAGTGGACCCTGTGGGACTGATTTTTTTTGTAGGGGACTGGCTCAGACAGCTGCTAACAGGCCTCTCAAGGCTGACTCTCCATGGTGATAAGCTAATGTGAGGACAGTGTTTCATCATTCTTCAGTGTATGCTGGGAAGACTTTAAACATAAAATCATATCCTTGGGAGTCCATTGAGCTCATAAACATGCTTCAGGAACATTCTTATAAATATGAAATTATAAGTACTATTTAAACACTTGCAGTCATTTGAGTTGCTTTTGGGACATCTTCTTTTCGATCTTGTTAGTATTAATAGTAAGGAACAATACTACACCTTTCTTACCACCGTGTAATATGAAATGGTTTCAAAATATATTTTTTTAATCTTGGAGAATGTTATTTGATTAGTAAGAGAGGGGGATGTGTGTGTGTGTGTGTATAAATAAAAACAATACACCAGGCCACAAAATTATATTTTTTAAAGCAAAAATTTTAAGTTAAATCCCCATTAGAGAAAAACATTTTAAAGCTTTAATTTAGTTCTGGGACCTCACTCCTACTTGTGCTACGTGATTGGGGATCCTCAAGAATCCAGAGTTTCTGCAGCCGTGTGGAGGCGGAGGAGAGTCCCCTACTTCATGGAATCCTGAAACCTTAGACCTTTCTATTACATCCTGCCACTGGGCTGAGCCTCGGCTTTGGGGAGTCTTCTGTCTGTGACTGCCACCACCTAGCAGTAGCACTAGATTCTTTCTGACCTAGTTAGAGATACATTGACCTTGGCAAGGGAAGCCAGATGACAGCAATTTCGCTGCTGGTAGGAATGCAGTATTAGAATCAATTGCTGTCTTTGCAAGGACAGAAAAGTAGTTATCAGAAATGAGAGAGAGGAACAAGTGTGGAAATGAGGGTACTTACGAATCTGTGTGCTAGAGAATTGAGATATATTCAGAAGGGGTGAAAGAACCAAATAGTATATGTTGCCTCTTAAAAGATAACACTAAACACTAACACATTTTGCTTAGAAATAGGTTACATTGAAATGTTCTCTACCAAGAGAATTTGACTTAGAAGATTGTTAGAAGAGGAAGTCCACTATCAAACTAGATAGCTACATTTGGCACAAACAGATATACAGTACTTGTCAGAATTGTTCAGCTTTCTGATATTCCAAAACGCTAGAAATTATGGAAGCTCCTTTTATTAATCTGGGTTATAAACTAATATTCTTTTTTAAATTTTTGAGATAGAGTCTTGCTCTGTTGCCCATGCTGGAGTGCAGCCCGATCATAGCTCATTGCAACCTTGAACTCCAGGGCTCAAGTGATCCTCCTGCCTCAGCCTCTGGAGTAGCTGGGACTAGGCATGGGACACCACACCTGGCTAATGTTTTTACTTTTTGTAGAGACAGAGGTCTCACTGTGTTGCCTAGCTGGTCTCAAAGTCCTGGCCTCAAGCAATATTCCAGCCTTGGCCTCCTAAAGTACTGGGATTACAGGCGTGAGCCACTGCACCCAGCCTAATTTTGATATTCTTATGGTTAATTTAGGGAAGTTGAATATTAGAACAAAGAAAATTTTAGGATTAGATTCATTGAAGGACTTTTAGGATTTTATATTTAGGAACATAAACTGAGAAATGTTTAGTAATTAAAAGGTACTCTAGAGATACTGTTAGCAAATCTTCAATTCTAGTTGGAATTAATTCCATTTATTAATGAAAAGTATCAAAATAATATGTATATAGCTGTAGCTACATGTATGTGACAGAATAATGTAGATATCCAGGTCTCAGTTTCTGTTGGCTCTCTTACCAATTGCAGAGGGAATAAAGAATAAATCTCAGTATTCTAACATAGCACATTGTGATGGTAAAGGCCTGTGATGACCATCAAAGCCATCCAGAAACTAGTGTGGCTGTGTAAACAGCAGTCAGGTAGGAATGTAGTATAGCATTTTTATAAATGTCCAAGAGATCCTTTTAGATATTGTGATAATTAAATGGTAAACTGAGAGGATGGGGTAAGGTTCCATGAGACTATGCTATGAATTGTGATAGCCACAGTGCCTAGGACAGCAACTGGCCCATAGTGGACACTGAATAAATACTTGTTATGTGGACTGATGAAAGAAGAGGAAGAAAATAAATGTAAGGGCAATACAAAGTCAAAGGAAGAAATAATCTATAAAAATGAAGAAGAATGCATTTTAAACATAGCCAGGTACCCAGGAAACTTAAATAAATGTGGGAATTGCTAGCTGCTTTGTCTCACTTTCCCGCCTGATAGTCCAGCTAACTAAGGACGCTGGCTTATTCATCTTTGAATCTGTAGACCATGGAACATAGTAGCTACCATGTATTAAAAAGCTGTAGTTTGCTAAGCACTGTTTTTCCTGCAACAACCCTATGAGGTATTAGCCTCATTTTAGAAATAAAGGAAATGGAAGCTTAGATTAAATAACTTGTCCAAAGCCACGGAGTGGAGCTGGGATTCTAACTCAGAATTGTCTGACTCCAAAGACAATATACATAATCTTCAAGCCAGACTGTTTAGGTGCTCAGTAAATGTGTGTTGAGTATTTAAAAAAAAAAAAAGTCATCAGAAAAGAATTCACTGAGAAGATGGCATTTGAACTGGATCTTAAAGTAAGATTTGAATGTGGTAAAATAGGGAGGGGTGGTGATGAGGAGTAGAGTATTCAGGCAAAAGGGATAATCCGTTTAAAAAAAACCCACAGAAATATAGACAGAATAAAGAAGAGTTCTGGTTTTCTGCCACAAGGATGCATTTGAAGATTAGTAGAGGATATGATACCAAGGTAATTTGGGTCTTGACTGTAGAGGTCCTGGAATGCTGGTCTGAGATATATGGACCTGACTCTGGAGGCAAAGTCAATCCATCGAAGACTTAGCAGGAAGGACTTAGAAGAAATACGAACCTAAAAGAAAGGTCAGGACTAATGATGTCTTGAGGATGCTTACCTGGAGCTCACAGAATAATGCTCTTGGACAAGAATAGACTGAATATTCCATTAGTGAGAGCTGAACTCTAGGACTTGACCATAGGAGCATAATTGGCTTATCTCAATATTCATGGTAATGCAGAGAGAAGGACAAATGTAAGTTGCCAAACAGATGGCACATTAATGGTGTCATTGCTTTCTCTTGACATCTGCTTGTCATCTAAGTTATAGAAAACCTTTACAGTATGGACTTTAGACTTTTTTTTTTTTTGTGACAGAGTCTCTTTCACTCTGGGTAGAGTGCAGTGACGTCATCATAGCTCACTGCAACCTTGAACGCCTGGGCTTAAGGGATTCTCCTGCCTTAATCTCCTGAGTAGCTGAGACTACAGGGCATGCCACCATACCCGGCTAGTTTTTCATTAGGGACAAGGTTTCACTATGTTGCTCAGGCTGGTCTCAAGCTCATGAGCTATAGCCATCCTCCCATTTCAGCCTCCCAAAATGCTGGGATTACAGGGATAAGCCACTGTACCCAGCCCACTTTTTTAATAAAAAAAAAAAAATTGTTTCTAGCTACTCGGGAGGCTGAGGCAGGAGGATTGCTTGAGCCTACGAGTTTGAGATTACAGTGAGCTGTGATTATACCAATGCACTCCAGCCTTAGCAACAGTGAGACTGTCTCAAAAAAAAAAAAAAAGAAAACAAATGCATTTGTGCCTGTTTCTTTCTCCATCTTTTCTGACATAGAGAAACTTTAAAACTTAACTGGGTACAGTGGCTCATGCCTGTAATCCTAGTACTTTGGGAGGCCAAGGTGGGAGGATCACTTGAGGCCAGGAGTTCAAGACCAGCCTGGGCAACAGCAAGACCCTGTCTTTACAAAAAATTAAAAAATCAGCCAGATGTAGTGGCATGCACCTGTAGACTCAACCACGGGAGGATCGCTTAAGCCCAGGAGTTGGAGGCTGCAGTGAGCTTATGATCACATCGCTACACTTTGGCCTGGTCAACAGAGTGAGACCCTGCCTCAAAAAAAAAAAAAAAAGAAAGAAAGAAAAACTTGGGGCGTCTTCAGTGGTCTCAACTCCCCACTGTCACCAGGCGTCTATCTACAGGAGAGCTTCCCTTTCCAGAATCATCACTGGGTTTAAAATATGTCAATTTAGTCTGCCATAGCCTTAAAGTTTTAAAAACTATTCCTCCTCTACTTTAGTAATACTTACCATCATTGACTAAAATGATGACTCTGTTATACCAGCTTTCTTTCCCCTAACTACAACAGCTATGTCTTTTTTGCTATTAAAAAGTGCTTCATATAAGTGAAAATAATATGTATTTTTCACAGCGTAAAGAGTTTTTTTTTTCCACTTAATGTTATATTCTTGAGATTATTTGTAATATATTGTAGATCGTATAGTATTCCTTCGTGTGAATACACCTTGATATATTTATCCATTCTGGTACATTATTGCAGACAATGCCAATATAAATATTCTTGTATACACCTTCTTGTGCAGACGTGTAGGATTGTCTCTGGAGTAGTGGTTCTGACTCTTGACCGTGCATCTGAAGCACCTGGAGGGCTGTTTAAACTTGGACTGCTGGGCGTCCCACCACGTCGTTCCTGATTCGGGAGGTGTGGGGTCCCAGCAGTTTACAGTTCTAACAAGTTCCCAGGTGCCGCTGATCTAGTAACTGGAGAACTAATTGCTTCAGAGTATAGATCTAGCTGTGGAATTGCTAGAGTGAAATAGAGAATGCAAATTTTCTACTTTAGTTATTAATGCTGGATTGTCTTCCTACGAGCAGTATGAAAGAGTGTTGTCAGGCTTGACTTTTTGCCAGTCTGGTGGGTGTTAATGGTATCTTATTATGTGGCTGAAAAGGGGAAACCTACATGCTTTTTTTTTTTCTCATTTTAAAACTTGCAGAATATATGGGGCTTGCCCACTTTAAATAAAGAATGTTATCCAGCACACAGAATACAGACACAGCACACAGTTTGTTGGTGCTGATCACATTCTGTGCCAGTTACTTAGGAAGAATCTTAGGTAATTATTGTGGTTTTTAATATTTTATTTTTCCCTTGGCCTTTTTAAAAAAAAGATCCAAGGAGAAATTGCACTTTAGTGAGGAGGCTTGCTTAAACAGAAGACACTCCTTTAGTAATAATTGAAGTCTCTCTTTGCTATGGAAAGCTGATTGGGAAAAAGCTGGTTAGACATTGCAATAATTTTATTGCATTCCTCAGGGAAACTGCTTGAAAGCCAGATCCAAGCTGACTTTTTGTTGAAGAGATGAGAAGCTGCTGCAGAGCAGATCCTCTGCTCAGAAATGTTGCTTTCTGAGTTACCATTAGAGCAAGCGTGTCCAGGTCCTGTTTCTGTCAGGCAGCGGTTAAGCTCCTGCTGCGGCACAGTGGACCTTGGAGTCCGGGGGCAGTGGCAGGCTGCTCAGTGGGCTTTGGTGTCTGTTGTCGGAGTGAATGAGCACTAATGTTTGGCTGCCTTTCAGCTTTCATGACACTGGTTATCATATTGCTGCACATCTTCTGGGGCATTGTATTTTTCGATGGCTGTGAGAAGAAAAACTGGTACATCCTTCTTATCGTTCTCCTGACCCATCTGCTTGTGTCAGCCCAGGTGAGTGTTGCCACCGTGCTAAGACTGTTTTTTGGAACTCAAGTCTGTATATCTAAATGGTAGATTCTACTGTAGATCAGCAGTCCCCAACCTTTTTGGCACCAGGGACCAGTTTCATGGAAGACAATTTTTCCATGGATGGGGTGGAGGAGGAAGGGCTCAGGCAGTGATGCCAGTGAGGAGCAGCGACTGTAAATACAGATGAAGCTTTGCTCTTCCTGCCGCTCACCTCCTGCTGTGCGGCGGGTTCCTCCATGGCCTGAGGGTTGGGGACTGCAGCTCTAAATAAAATACATGCTCATGAGAAAATTAGGAAATTCAGAAAAGTTTAAGTGAGTGAATGAATGATCTAAGTCTTACAGCAGAAAGACAACCACTATTAATTTTTTGGTGGGTCTTATTAAAGATTTTTTTTTCATGTGTCTTTCTTTTAATGGGTGTAGTCAAACCTGAAATTGTCCTGCATTATGTTTTTTTGTTTTTTGTTTTTTTTGAGACAGAGTCTCACTGTGTTGCCCGAGCTAGAGTGCCGTGGCGTCAGCCTAGCTCACAGCAACCTCAAACTCCTGGGCTCAAGCAATCCTCCTGCCTCAGCCTCCCAAGTAGCTGGGACTACAGGTGCGCACCACAACACCCGGCTAATTTTTTAATTTTTAGTAGAGATGGAGTCTTGCTCTTGCTTAGGCTGGGCTCAAACTCCTGAGCTCAAGCAATCCTCCTGCCTCGGCCTCCCAGAGTGTTAGGATTAACAGGCGTGAGCCACCTCGCCCAGCCTGAACAATTGAGTTTGACATGCATAAATGATGGTTCTCCCAGGAAGGTTTTCTTTGCTTCTCCCCAAAATTCCCCATGTCCACTTCCTCACCTCCCACCCAGCCCTCAGCCCAGTGTGCTCTGGCTCTGTCCCTACTCCTCCACCATGGCCACCAGAGGCCTACTTTTTGTGAAATCCAAGGACGCTTCATAGTCCTCACCTCTCGGGCCTGCGTGGCTGGACTGGACACTACTGCTCACCCCTCCTTGACCAGCTCTCCTGGCTTCCCCTCTGTTGCTTTATCTACTCCTCTTCCATCTCCCATGTGGCTTTTCTTCTAGCCTACGCTGAAGTCCTGGGGTTTCTCAAGGCTCTGTCCCAGGCCCTCTTCTTACTCTGCCCTATGCTGGGGAGCCCCACCCAGGCCCACTCTTGAGGAACCATCTCCCTTGTACCCAGCACCAGGCAAAGTACTCACAGAGATGCACATTTTTTTTTCCTCAAGATGCCCGTGTAAGGTAGGCACAGTTTCCATTCTCATTTTACAGATGAGGAAACTGGCTCAGAGATGTTCCAGGGCTTGAACAAAGTCACACAGCTGGTCATGGGCAGTGCCAGGATTCATGCTCAGGTCTGGCACAATCCCAAGCCTGACCATCCCCACACTGCCCTGGGGTGTCAGCTGAGAAGGGCTCAAAGTGTGACTCCTCTGCAGGGGTCAAATTGTAAAAATCATACACAAGCCTCCCACCCTATAGCCTGCACACCCTTACCAGCACTGATCTTTGCTCTCTGGGGAGAGAGCTGCAAACTCCCCAGACCCTGCTCCCAGGGCTCCTAAGTCTCAGCAGTAAACACACCCTATGAACAACTCCAAAGAGAGCCCCTGACCAAGGTAAAGGAGGCCAACGGTTAATGTCAAACACACTTGTGTTGCCCCAGGGCTCAGAGCAATCCCCAGGGTCTCACTCAGGGAACACAGCAAAAAGCCCCCTAGCTTCCTGAGGATGTGTGGTATAATGGGAGAAATAACATGGTTCTGGACTTAGGTTCGAATCCTGTTCTGCCAGTGTACCCGCTGAGTACCCTTGGGCAATGACTAATGCAGTGGCTCACACCTGTAGTCCCAGCTGCTTGGGAGGCTGAGGTGGGAGGATCCCTTGAGCCCAGGAGTTCAAGGCTGCAGTGAGCTATGATCATGCCACTGCATTCCAGCCGGTGACAGAACAAGACCCTGTCTCACAAAGAAAGACTGAAAGACAAGGAAGGGAGGAGAGAGGGAAGGAGGAAGGAAGGAAGGAAGTCAAGTCCCACCCTGGACCCTACTGAATCAGAATCTTCATTTAAAAAAAAAAAACGGGACTGACCATGTCTGTCTTAGGTTCGTCGTGGGGGTCAGCAGGCTTGAGTGCTGTGCCTGCACGGTGCTGGCACCAGCCATCACAGCTGTAAAGCTGTAATAATTCCTCGCTGCAACCCACTCTGAGCTAGTGCTCGCGACTCCTCCTCACGCGGGGCTGGATTTCCAAAGCACTGACAGAACCCTCCACCAGAGCCCAGTGAATAGGTGACCCAGAAAAGGCACGACCTGGTTTTTGGGTTTTTTTCTCAGATACTCCAGGACACTCTGAGCTGCCTGAGAAGTCTGGACACCAAGGGACATGTTACAAAGAAAACCTGGTATTGTTCTAGAGAGATGGTGTTCACACTGTTGGCATGGTTACTGTTTTGAGCTGGAGGGGCTACCTGCCCACAAATTAGTGTCACACAGATAGGATTTTAATTTTTTTTCCCCCAATACAGGCTGCCTGCTGCCAAGGTGACCTTACTGATCCCCAGCCAATGACAATAAACACCACCGACAATAGCATCAACAACGGCTCTTGTTTATTAATCACTCTCTGCCTGCCTTGAGGGTAAACAATTTACCCTCATATATTATCTCATCAAGTCCTCTGCACTTGAAGCCAGGTGCAGCGGCACACATCTGTGATTCCAGCTACCTGGGAGGCTGAGAGGGGAGGATCCCTTGAGCCCAGGAGTTCGAGACCAGCCTGGGCAACATAGCGAGACCCCTGTCTCAAAAAAAAATCGTCACTTGGAGGGAGGTCATTATCCCTGTTATATGGATGAAGAAACTGAGGCCCATAAGGGTCAGATGCTTACAATCATCCAGAGCCTTCCCCACCCACACCCGTTTTCTGTCATTTCCTTTGACCCCGGTGTTCTTTTGCTGATCTCAAATCCCGCCCCCTGTGTCTAAGATCAGAATGAGCACACAGATTTCAGGATCATCCAGAGCCTTCTGTCGCTCTTTCAGAGCCTGTCTTGGAAGCAGACCGGCACTCAAGGCAGCTTTTGGCATTAAGACACGCAAAAATGTCCCGGTAGCTGCAATCTGTGAGCGGGTTTTGTGAGCGGGTGGAGCTCAGAGCCCCATTCACAGCACCCGCCCCCCTTGAGCTTGTTCAGAGGAGCTCAGCCCAGGGGAAGAAGGAAAGCTGTCACTTATGGGATTGCAGTGAAAATGAGGGTGAAAGAGGCTTCTGCAGATGGTCTGGGAGCTTGTGTTCCTGAGAGGGAATTTTCTAGATCCTTTGTCTCAAACCATTTGGATAATTGCCTCAAGCCTCTGCATGGCACCCACTGGGTGGGCCCAGGTGGGAGGGCTGGAGAATGCAGCTACTTTATCTCTAAGCTTTGGATGTCTTTCTTTTTTTCTTTTTTCTTTCTTTTTTTTTTTTTTGAGACTGAGTCTTGCTCTGTTACCCGGGCTAGAGTGCCGTGGCATCAGCCTAACTCACAGCAACCTCAAACTCCTGGGCTCAAGTGATCCTCCTGCTTCAGCCTCCCGAGTAGCTGGGACTACAGGTGCTCACTACCACATCCAGCTAATTTTTTCAATTTTTAGTAGAGACAGGGTCTCGCTCTTGCTCAGGCTGGTTTTGAACTCCTGAGCTCAAGCAGTACTCCTGCCTTGGCCTCCCAGAGTGCTAGGATTACAGGCCTGAGCCACCGCGCCCAGCCTGAGCCTTGGATTTCTTACCTGTGAAATGGGAGGCTGCACTGGCGGATGGCAAAGTCCTTTTTTTACCCGAGCTCTGAAAGTCTAGAGCATTTCACCATCGGAAGATGAACAGGACAGGACAACCGAGAGGCTAAAACAGGGATGCCTCAAAAGCCAAGTGTTTGGATCATGTCGAGTCACGGAGTGAAGAAGGTAAGGAACCCCCCTACTCCATAGCAGACCGAGGGGCAGCAGTTTGCCAATACACTCCCTCTTGGTTAAGGCAAGGTCAGTATTATTGTTTCCATCTTACAGATGGGGAAACTGAGGCCCAGGGAGGTTAAGCATCTTGCCCAACTGCAGCACAGAAAGCAGGGGGCAGGAACCAGGATCCAAAGCCGCTCCATCTCCACGGCTCTTTCCACTGCTGCCCCTGACCTGAGAGCCTGAGAACATTCTTTTAGTCACTGAGCTGTGACCGGCAGTGGCACCAGCCATCACAGCTGTAAAGCTGTAATAAGCAGCTGTCATCAACTGCTGCTTCAACCATACCCTGGGAGTAAAGGAGAGAAAGGGTTGTTGAGTTTTCACCACAGCTCCCTGCCAGGAAACTCTGCTAAAAAACATCTTTTCCTCCCCAGTATGTTAGTAGGAGGCAAGCAGATTGTTACAGGCTTCTGTCTTCTGAGCCCAGACAAAATGGTGGCAGGCTGGCCCCGACTCAGGAAACAAAGGGATCTGGGAGGAACAAAACCACACGAGAAGGCTGCTGGCTCTAGGAGGCTGACCTCTGCAGACACAGCGCTGAGCTGCCCCTGGGGTCGTAGGTGGAACCTCTCCCCCTTCAAACATCAAAGCTCCTCCACCTGGCCCCTCATAACCTGGCCCAGGCCCATCATCCCAAGGTCATCACCCACTCCCTGGACATTGTAGGCCCACCAAGTCCCTGATCCTATTCATGAGTTTCTAGAATGTCCTTTCTCATCCCTCCACCTCATTCCCTGCTTCTTCAATCCTTTAATACCCAGCTGAAATCTTACCTCCCCTAAAAAGTCTTCCCAATTTCTGCAACAAGAAGTACTCTTGCCTTCCACCTACTCCTACTGTGACTGGTACCCGCCATCTGCACAGAGCGACATCAGTAGGGTGGACGTTTACTGGCCAGCTACAGGGTGTCGAGCACTGTGTTATGTCATTTAATGTAATGTATAATCTCATTTGATCCTCATGGCAACTATTCTTTTTATACCCATTAAACAGATGAGGCAACGGAAGCTCAGAGAGGGTCCTCTCACCCGAGGTCATGCAGCTAGTAGAAGAGTTAGGATTTGAACCCGGTTCTTTCTGACTATAAAGTTAATGCTCTTTGTCACTTATACCACCTGCTTCCTGCTTCCCAGGAAGTTGCCATTTCCCTTGCAGAATGTGAGCACCAGAGGACAGGGCCTGTGTTTCATTCGTTATCTGAGCCCCTGGGATGCCTGGCTGAGGGTCCTGAATCCAGGCACCATTCCATGGACCGAATGCTGAACTGCATGCGGTCACACTTTCTGCGTATTACAGAAATCCCACCGTGAAAGCCATCTTCGTGAGTGGCCAAAGTCTTCCTTTTCCTCCACCCCAGGAGGGGGAATACCTTAAATCTACTGACAGCTTACCGATTAAATGACAGCTGAGTGAAAGATAAGAAAAGGGAGGGAGCAGAGGGGAGGAAGGCAGGACTGCAGGAGCCAGGAAGGAGCTGAAGGAGGAGGAGGGTGCCCAGGTTGAATCTGGCCGGTTTGTGATTACTCAGAGCACAAGACTGGGAGTTACCAGACCTGGCCTCAGATCTCAGCTCTTCCACTGCAGCTGGGCGAACCTGGACAGGTTGCTGCACCTCTCCGAGCTTAAGTTTCCTCTTCCATAAAATGGGCATGTTGCTGTCCTTGCTAGACTCTCTGAGCTGTTGCCAGGAGGAGTAATGCTGTGCCTGAGGGAGGCAGTGGCTGCTGCCTACCTGGTACTTGTGACAATGTTGTCACCCCCTTTAAATGGGGACAGTTAGAGGATCAGCCTTCCCCATGAAGTCACTGGGCCCTGAAAGCTTGTGGCAACCAGGAACTCACAGAATGGCAAAATCACAGACCCATAATGAAGATCTTGAAGACAATTCGCTTTGGTTTTCTTACTCCAAGAGGTGGCACAGCATGGTGGACGGATGGCCAACTGTGCCAGCAGACGAGCCTGGCTCCAAATCTTGGTCTCCACTTGCTAATTGTGTGGCCTTGTGCATGTCACTTTGCCCCTCTCAGGCTGATTCCTCATCTTTAATATGGAATTAAAAGTAGTTCCCTTCCCACAGCACTGTTGGGAGAATCAGAGACCCAGACAATGGCAGCTGGTTATTCAGCTGGTCCTAAGGGAAATGAGGCTCAGAGAGGGAAAGTAATTCACCCATGGTCACACAGCAGGTTAGCAGCAAAATCAAGTCTATGTCCAGGCCTCCCAAAGCCCAGCCCTGGGCTTATTCTCAGACAGCTGAGACCTTCTCAAAGGAAGCCATGACTGACTTTGAAAATGCAGCCAAGGAACTTATTCTGGGATCACCAATGGGATGCTATGTCTCACTGAGCTGAAACAACTGCTAGGGTTGCCTGTGGCTGGAGTATGGCAAAATGCCCAAGTCAGAACCTAGGGTCATATGTCCAACTTGGGATCCACCATGTAACCATGGGCATGTCTAGTCACTTCTCTGAACCTCAGTTTCTCTGCTTACCAAATGGGGGGAAGAATTCCTGGCAGTGCAAAGGAATCATATAAAGGCAGAGAGCTAGTTTCATAACAGCTACCCCTGAGTTCTCCCTGTGTATCTCACTGTGCACCCAGCCCTGTGCTATTGCTAGCAATGGCTTCATTTTGTCTTCATGAGGTGGAGTGGGGTGGGGTGAGGTGGGGCCCTAACTTGCAGACAAATGGCTTGAACAGGTGGAACAAGGATCTGTGCTTCAAACCTATTCACCCTGCCTGAAACACCCCTCCTCTTTCTCTACCTAACTTGGGCTCCTTCTTCAGGTTTCAGCATCACCCTGGCTTCCTTTGGAAGGATCCTTTGGCCTTAGGCTGGGGTAGGCACCTGCCCTCACCTGCAGTGCTGGGTTTCTCACTCTCCTCCAACAGACAGGGGGCTCCACGATGCAAAGACCTCATCACGCTCACAGCTGTATCTCCAGAGCCTAGCACTGTGCTTGGTATACAGCAGGTGCTCCATAAATACTTGCCAAATGACTGAATGCATCATGCCAGCATCAGGATGCCTCCGGAGCCTGAGCAAGCTGGTGAGATCAGAGGAAGAGGAAAACTTCTGGACTCCTGCCACGCCTTACATTAGCAGCATCTTCTCCGAGGCCTCACAGCCGGCCTCCTGGGATGCCATTTGAGCCGGCTTCATTCCAGTCACTGCCTCCCCTTGGAAAGGCAGCCGCAGCCCTCACAGAGTGGCCCAGTAATTGACATCACAGCAGTGCTAGGAGCTGCTCTATTAATATTTAATGTGGCCATCACTGCGGCAAAGCCCCAGTCTCCAAGAGCTGGAGGGGCCGTGCAGTCTCCATCGGGTCGTGGGGCGGGATGGGAAAGGGCTTTGTAAACCATAAGGCCCCAGCAGATGAGCATTACGCTGACCCATTTTAGTCCCTGGCTTAACTCAGGAAGAGCTGGGCAGCATGTGCTTGCAGTGGGACAAGAAGACTGCTGACTGAGCCCAAGTGCTGAATACATGGGGGATTAGGGGTTCCCGGGGACATTTCCTGGAGACAGGGGAGGGCAGAGCACTGGCGCCGGCCAGACCTGGACTCCACTCCAGGCTGGCCCTGCCCAGCTGTGTGTCCGGGGCGGCAACTGGACTGCTGAGCCTCAGCTCCCTCATCTGTGAAATGGGGCTAAGACTTGCCTGTGGTGCTGCTGTGAGGATTGAATGAGACACGTGATGCAGAGGCCCTAGCTTGGCACATAACGGGACGTCCACAAATGCTGAGTCCCTTCTCGCAGACTAGGCCTGGGACCTGAAGCTGGAGAGAGGAGGCGTGGGGGCCCTTTGCGCATTCATTGGCCAGAGTGATGGCAGAAGGGAAGAAGAAGCAAGGAGGCACAGAAAGGGTGACCTTGGAGCCAAACATCTTGGGTTTGGACTTTCCACCATGGTGGCCCACGCAAGGAGAGATACCAGAGAGAGCATGGGCAGAGAGCTCCAGGACGGCAGAAGCAGAGGGGCCCTCATGGACAATCTCTCTGACCATCTGACCCCTCTGTTTGGCAGAGGAAGATACTGAGGGCCCAGGAGGGAGCAGACAGTGCCAGAGGCTCACACGGCAGAGCTGGGGTCTGATCTGGTCTGCAGCCCTCCGGGGCCTCATCACCTGGGGTTTATCCAAGGCTACCTCCCGGGTGGAGCAGGCAGATGGGTTGGCAGACATGATGCGATGCCCCCATTCCTGGTGCGGACCTCCACTTCTCTGGCCTGCAAAATGGGAGGAACTTCATCCCCTGCCCCTTCCTGGTCTCCCTCTAGTCTATTTTCCTACAAATCCTGGGAGCTTCCTAAAATATAAATATGAACTTGTAGTCGCCCTGCTTAAAACCCTTCCACGACCCCACACTTAAAGTCACCAGGAGGCCCAGTTAAAACTTAATTGCAAGCTGGGTGCGGTGGCATGCACCTGTAGACCCAGCTACACAGAAGGCTCACTTGAGCCCAGGAGCTCAAGGGCAGCCTGGACAACATAGCATAAAGTCAGCATAGAGTCAGCATAAAACCCTGACTCAAAAAGACAAAAAAAGAAAAAGAAACCCTGAATTTCAGATAAACAATGAATAATGTTTTAGTGTAAGAATGTCCCACTAGCACTCTGGGAGGCCAAGGTGGGAGGATCGCTTAGGTTCAGGAGTTCGAGACCAGCCTGAGCAAGAGTGAGACCCCCAACTCTACTAAAAATAGAAAAAATTAGCCAGGCGTGGTGGTGCGCACCTGTAGTCCCAGCTACTCGGGAAGCTGAGGCAGGAGGATTGCTTGAGCCCGGGAGTTTGAGGTTGCTGTGAGCTACAGTGATGCTACGGCACTCTAGCCTGGGTGACAGAGCGAGACTCTGTCTTAAAAAAACAAAAACAACAACAACAAAAGAATGTCTCAGATATTACATGCACATACTTATGCTTAAAAAATTAATTGTTGTTTAACTAAAATTCAAATTTAACAGGAGAACCTGTATTTTTATTTGTAAAATCTGGAAAAATTTCAGAATTCCCCTCAGGAAAAAGGATGAAGACTTTAGTTGGCCCACAAGGCCCATTTTGTCCTGAACTCATCCCTCCTCTCTCTTCCACATGGACTCTCTGCTTCAGACACAACTCTTTGCCTTAACTTGACAGTCCCAAGCCCGCCCTCCTTGCTGACCTTTACAGATGTTTTTCCTCCCACTGGGACTCTCTTGGTATCCTCTGCTCCTCCTAGAGCCCCACTGTGGTTGACCTCACTCATCCATCAGGCCTCTGAAGCACTGTCATTTCCTCTAGGAAGCCTTCCTGGCTTTCTAGGCCTGGCTGGTGCCTGCCCAGGGCCCCCACATTTCCTCTCTCTGCCTGTTCTGTTCCCGTGGCATAGCATAGGGGTTCAGCAAGCATTTGTTGCATTGAATTGCTAGATTCCACAGCCTCTTGCACCTCTCCTATCAACAGTTCCCCCTCCTTCAACCACATCCTATGTGCCCGCCAGGGCCTTTTTGGAATTCCATGTCCTCCAGGCCTTCCCTGAGCCCTCAAATCCTTCCAGCTCTTCTCTTCTGAGATGCACCTGGAGTGTCTCAGTCACAGCTGGGGCAGTGAGCAATCTTTTCATCCCATAAGCTCAGCAAGATCAGCAACCCTGGGACTCTCCTCCTGCGACCTGTGGTGCTGAGCGCTGTGCCTTCCTGCCAGACAATACTCAACAGATGCTGATGAGCCTTGGGGAAGCCAAACCAAGCTCCTGTGTTTCATTCTTCTCCCATCCAATGGCCAATAACCAAAATCATAACACTGCCCTGAGGCAGACCCTCTCACATCCTATATGCCTATAAAGAAAGGGAAGCATCCTTAGTTCCCACTTTATGGGAGAGGAAACCAAGGAAGTGGAGGAACCCATTGTTCAAGGCTCAGGTCTCTGGACTCCATCCTACCTCAGGGCCTTTGCACCTGCTGTTCCTCTGCCTGGAACACTCTTCCCCAAACTCTTCTCGTGGGTGATGTGGCAGGTTAAAGATGGTCACAAATACTTTGCTGCTCCCCTGCATTAAGAGGTGAGGTCTCTTTCCCCACCTCTCGAATCCAGGCTGGCATTGTGACTTGCTTTGACAACAGAATGTAGCAGAAGTGACCCTTTATGAGTTTGAGAGCCTAGGCCTCAAGAGACCTTGCGAGCTGCTGCCTTCACCCTCTTGGAACACTGCTCCTAGACCAACAGTACGGCAGCTGGTCTAGCCAACTGGAGGATGAGAGGCCACATAACACGGAGCCAACGTGCCCCAGCCAACAGCCAGCACCAACCACCAGAGGTGTGAGTGAGGCCAACTTGGACCAGCTGTGCCTCCAGCTGAATGCAGCCGCACGTGTGACCAGGAGAAGTGGGCAGAGGATCCACCCAGGCCAACCAAAGACTCATGAGAAATAATAAAATAGTTGCTGTAAGCCACTAAATTTGGAGGTTTGTTATACGGCCACGCATGACTGATACAACTGCCTCCTCCTCATTCAGGTGTCTGAGGTCACCTCCTCAGAGAGACCTTTCTTGACAATGCTGGCTAAAATAGCACCCCACCCTCCCAGCCACTGTTTATCCCATTATCCTGTTTGATCCTGTCCAAGGCATTTATCACTATCTGACATCATCATTTATTCACTTGTGGACTTACTATCCATCTCCTGCACTAGGCTGCAGGTTCCATGAGGGCAGGGGCCAGAATGGTGTTCCTGCCACCTCCCTAGTGCCTGTGTGGTGTCTGGCACAGGCAAGAAGCTGCACATTGTTGGTGGAGAGATCTGAGCTTGCTGGTGTGGCACTCAGGGGAGCAGAGTGGCAGGTGTGAGCTCCCACCTGGGCACGTCTTCCAAAACCAGCGCCCTTGGGAGGGGACGGGCTCGCAAGGTGGCTGGCTGGGCTCTGTTTCAGGGACAAGAGCTTCAGGGAGCCCAAGCTGAACAGGAAGGAAGAGAAACTGCCAACATGCTCATTTTCAGCAGGGGCTCAGGTTCAGACCAAGGAAATCACCAGGGCTTCTCTCCTCCTGCCAGCTGCTGATTTTCTGCAGCTCAGCCACGCCCTCCTGCAAGATGAGCAAGCGGAGAAACTGGGCAATGGGAGACAATGTTGGGGACACTGAGTCACTCCCCAGGGCCAACTATTTCCAAGCCCCTCAGAGTCCTCAGAGTCTGCTTTTTCCAGTGCCAAGAAATCGATCCAGCCATAGCCTGAATGGAGCAAAAGAAAGGCATACCCAACAGCAAAAAGAATCAGCTCCAGGATGCGACTTCGAGCTACAGCACTCTGCATTCTGCAGGAGCAGAGAGAGCATCACTGCGGTGCCAGCCAAGCTGCTTTCAAGTCAGGCACGACGGTGTGACCTTGAGCATGCTGCTTCACCTTCCTGAGCACCGATTTCTGCATCCATAAACAGTGGACGATGAAGGCTGAACTCCTAAGGTTGTGATGAGAATTCAATGAAAACAGGATGCTCAGCACAGCTTCACGCACACAGAAACAGGAAAACTGATTGCAGTTAAGCTTATGAGCATTTCTTCACCTGTGGGCATATGGGGGCGAGGAGAGGCGGGGAGCAAGATTTGCAGGTAAACATGGACTCTTTCCAGGGATCAGGGCCACATTTAGGAGTTGCCTGGCATTGCCTGGCAGGGACTAGGGTTATAGTGTGAAACCCTTGGTCCACATTGGAGTGTGTGATTCTAATTGGCTTCTCTAACAGATGGGAAAGCCCCTCAGAGCAGCCCTCCGACCCTCCTGGAGGTCCCCTGGTGTGACTATGGTCAATGGTTTGGAGGTAGAGCCCTGACAAGGATTCAGAAGGCCTGGATTAGGGGCCTAGCTCTGGCACTAATATGCTGTGTGACAGGGAACAAATCGCTTGCCTTCTCTGGGCTTAGTGTCCTCATCTATAAAATGGGTCATTCACCTCTTACTCACCAAACTCAGCATTGTTGAAAGGATGAAACAATGAGATAGTTTTCAAAAGTACTTTGAAAAGCATTTGTTGTTTGACAAATAAAAAGGGAATAGCTATGAAAATTGAAAGTACCCCTGGATTCTCTGGAAGAGACCCTCTAAAGGCTTTGAGTCAGGCAATATAATATGAGTTCAAATCCTGGTTTGCAGTGTGCATGACTTTGGGCAAATGAGTTGACTTTTAGCACTGCCAGAGGCTTGGTTTTTCTTCTATGGGAGACAGGGTAAGAGAAGGGCTGGGAAGATGCTGCAAGATACAGGATAGACAAGATAAGAAAGAAGCCCATCAGCTTCCAAAACCCCTGAAAAATCAGGGGAGAGGGTTCCCCACCTGACTGTGAGCTTAGGTGGGGGCTACCTGTTCCCCTTTCCATCCCCTACAAGCAGCCCTCTGGATCTCAGCCCACCCCAGGTAGATGGTGACTCAAGTTGTTCTGCAGAGACTGGTCCTCTGCCTCTGTTGCCATGGCACTGCAGCACTGCCTGGCCAATCAGGAAGGAGATGGGTATCTGAGCCTCTGTTGCTAAAGCTGGAGCAGGACATCTAGCCAATGGGAAGGGCAGCAGAGTGGAGCCACCATGGAAACCTCAGCAGCGAGGTTCAAACCATGGTTTTGTCTCCATGTCTCATTTGCAGGGAGTAGGTTGGGTTTTCTGCATTCCTTTTTTTTTTTTTTTTTTTTTTTTGCAAAGAGCATCTTACAGCCCTAGGAGGATGTTCAGAAATCACGGCAGGCATACGTGACAAGAGGCAATCTTCAAAGAGTCAGGACTCCAGCTTAGCAGGGCGCGCAGTTTTAGATGATCCTTTCATCATTCTTCCCCCAGATGCTCCGCATCACCTCTGTCTCTGAGCATGGCCCATCCCCACAGCTCTACCTAGCCCCGTCTGTCCTAGGGAATGTCTGTAGGCTGCAGACAAATCCTCACCCCCAAAGTAAGAAAAAGAATGTGGGGCTCACCCTCTTTTGCCCCATAGCTTTGTGGCTTTGGATAAACTCCTTAACTTCTCCTCCTACAGGCAAGGTAGTGCAGGAGGACAGAGATAAGTAGGGGTCAGACACAGGTGCTGCCCCACATGGGCTCTGCGATTCCTTTTAGTTTTCACATTCTAGACTTAATGCTTTCTCATCTCCAGGCTCTGGATAAAGTGGATCTACAAGGAATAACTTCCAAAGGAGAAGCCCTGTAAATAGTGTAAGTGGACACAAGTAAGACTCAGACTGCTTTGTGTCCTTAAGTTGCCAGACTAGGAGGGCCATCATTTTTAGAGCTCAGGCCCAGAGGGGTGAAGCTGCCCCCTTGAAGTCACATAGCTACCTGGATGCAGAGTCAAGATGTTCTAGCTCCCTGTAGCCTGTGAAGTGCAGCCTCCTTAAACTAGCCTCCTCACCCCTGGACAGGCAGTCAGGGAGCTGTGCCCTCCAACATCCTTTATTTTGCAAACACAGGCATAAAAACCACCAAAAGGGAAAGCACATCCCATCCCTTCTCCACTCCCTCCTGGCTTTCACTCTGTTGCCTGGCAACAGTTCCATCCAGAAACCTGGGTATCATCCTGACAACTCCCTCACCCTATCCTTCCCACAAAACCCAGGGCCCAATCACGTCCGTTTTATCTCTTAAATGGCCCTCGAGTCCATCTGCTGCTCCTTTCCCCGGAGCACTTCCCAAGTCCGAGGTTCCATCATGAATTTCCTGGACAACTACATTGGCTTCCCACAGGCCTCCAGCTTTCACACTTGCTCATCCCATCCCCACCTCTCTCTTCTATAACCACAGCCAGAACAATCTTTTAAAAATACAAATCTAATCCTATCACCTGCTGCTTGCTTAGAACCTCTAAGGATAAAAATCATCATCAGCCTACTCCCCCAACTTTATTGCACCCTTGTGCGTGCTCTTCCCTCTCTACCTGGAACATTCTTCCCTCCCCAATTCTTCTAGTTACTCCTGCTCACCCTGTAGCTCTCAGTTCAGTGGTCACTTCCTTGGGGAGCCTTTGCTGACCTCCATGACAAGGTCAAATCACCCTGTGATTGGCTCTCCTGGCACCACGTGTTCTTTTCATCTATCTGTAGCACTTACCACAGTTGTAATTTTACCCTTATTGGTGGGTAATTATTTGATTCATATCTGTAAGCCCTGACCCATTTGATGTAAGCTTCATGAAGGCAGTAACTTTGTCTTGTTCTCCACCTGAAACATGGATGAATGGATGGATGGACAGGAGTTGGATGAATAGGTATATGGATGGATGGATGGATGGATGGATGAGGGGATAGATGGTGTATGAATGCATGGATGGGTGGGTGGGTGGATGGATAGATGGATGGATGGGTTGGTGGTTAGAAGGATGGATGGATGAATAGATGGATGGGTGGGTAGATGGATGGATGAGTGGATGGATAGGTGGGTGGATGGACGGGTGAGGGGGTAGATGGATGGGTTGGTGGATGGATAGATGAGTGGATGGATGGGTGGGTGGATGGACAGGTGAGTGGGTAGGTAGATGGATGGTTGGTAGATGGATGGATGAGCGGATGGATGGGTAGGTGGATGGATGGATGGGTGAGGGGGTAGATGATGGGTTGATGGATGGAAGGATGGATGGATGGAAGGACGGATGGACAGATGGATATATACATGAGTGTATAGATGGATACTCCCATTTTGCCCAGCTTACTTAGATTTAATTGTATCTTCCTCTAGTGTGTGGCTAATCTTTCCCCTATTCATTCAACATATACCAAGCATTTCCGACATGCCAGGAGTATGCCCATGGTTATGTAGGAACCCGAGGAAAGAGGGATTTCTATACCCTAGAAACTTAGAAAATAATAACAGCTACTTCCAATTAACCCTTACTACTATGTGCCAGAAACCACTGTAGACTCTCCTCCTGGGAACCTACTATTTCCTTCTCTTTACTTTTCCAGTAGTAGAGACCAGAAGCCTATCGGTGTTTCAAAGTTCAGTTTAGGCGTCACCTCCTTCAGGGATTCCTCCCTGATCTGTCAGCCCATGCCTGATCTTCCATCCTCAGAACTGCCCCAACATGTATTTCTGGGGCACTCTTGCTGGTCCTTGTTCGTACACTGCTTCATATTATCCTTTCTCTATCTCTTCCTCTTCACCAGAGGAGTGGAACTCCTGCTTATTTCCCAGGAAGCTCCCTAGGGACAGATGTGAGGAGTCACATCTCACAGAAGGCCTATCCATGGGCTGGGCATTGTACACGCACTTCCCTCTTTTAATCTTCACGGGATTCCAAGGGAGGCATGATTACTCCCATTTTATTTATTTATTATTTTTATTTTTTGTAGAGATGGGGTCTCCCTATGTTGCCCAGACTGGTCTCAAGCTCCTGGCCTCAAGTGATTCTCCCATCTCAGCCTGCCAAAGTGCTGGGAATTCAGGTGTGAGCCTCTGCACCAGACCTACCCCCATTGCAAAGAGCAGGAAAGTGATTTGCCCACAGGTAATGAATGGTGAAGCTGGTGCTGAAACACAGGTCGGTTTGAATCCAAGGCCAAGATCCTTAACCAGTGTCCTCGGATCCAAATAGTCTCTCCAACAGCCCAAACATGGCTGGTACACCATCTGCTACACCTGTGCCTCAACACTACCGGGCGGGGCAGCCTAGACTATTGTTGCATACCTGCCTGTCAAGGACTTTATTCCAAACCAGTTGAAATATGCCCATCTGAAACTGCTGCCCAGTGGCCCTGATTCTGCCCCCTGGTTACAACCAGCACAAGTGCACCCCCTCTTCCACATGGCAGCCTGTCAATAATTTACAGCCAGCTCTCCTGTCTCCCCTGCATCTTATCCTCTCCAGGGAGGGGCTGCAGAGCAGAAAGAATGCCAACCTGGAGCTAGAAAACCCAGGTTCTCATCTTGGCTCAGCCACCACCCACAGACCAGTATACTTCAAAAGAAAATTAAATAGGTGATTTTGACAAACAAGGACATAAAAGAAAATCACCAATTTTCTAGCACCCTTGTTTCATAAAAGAAAGGGCATCCTGACACAGAAAAAAGTAGGGCAGACGATCTCAGAATTAATTTAGCTTTCTGAAAACTCCCTACATTGTCCCTGTTTTTCTCATTTGGCGAGGTCCTGGTGCTGGCTCCGTGGGGGACTGGCCCAGGTCTGGAGGCCCGTGAGAACCTCTGCTCCAACACATTCGAGAAAACATCGCCAGCCGGAGAAACCAGAGCAAAGCACTCCACCATCAGGACACAGTCGTCACCCTGTCTCAAAAGGGAAGGAAAAGCCAAAAGTGCCTGGCACTGTGAGACGAC
Source organism: Avahi laniger (assembly GCA_963575035.1). Classification (NCBI taxonomy): domain Eukaryota; kingdom Metazoa; phylum Chordata; class Mammalia; order Primates; family Indriidae; genus Avahi; species Avahi laniger. Next base: position 27,864 of record CAUYSK010052675.1, read on the forward strand.
CACGCTCAGGAAGCGACACAGACTTCTCCATTGCACTGTGGCTTCATGTCCACGTTCTGCGTCGGCTTAGAGGAACAAAGGCTTTCCCTACTCTGGTAACTCCTTAGGTACTCTGTGACCATGTGGGGGCACGGCTCTAGCAGGAGGAACTTACTAGAAGTCAGGAGGGCTGTTCCGGTTCCATAACAGGAGACCAGTGGGAAAGCCTGCCTGGTTGGTTATGCAAAGGCAGCAGATTTTCTTTCGGGCCCATTCTGGGCTTGATCTGAAGGGCTACCCTCCAGCCCAAAGGCCTTCTTACCACTCATTCATTCATTCAATATTTATTGGATATCTTCTACATGCAAAGCGCTGGCTAGCATCAGGAGTGCAAAGGTGAGCCAGGAATGATTTGGTCTCTGTTTTCATGGAGTTTAGAGTCTACTAGGAAAGGCAGACATTATTCCAAGTTGAAGGAAAAGTATAAACTGACGACAGTGTACAGCTGACAAAACTGAAGCAAAGAGAGATTAAGCAACTTCCCTAAGGTCACACAGCTGGTAGGTGGTAGAGCTGGAAAATAAGTGAGTGACCTCTGAACACTTAAAGAAATTACTCTCTTAAAGAAGTCATAGGACAGGGAAATGCTATCCTACAAAAGAGACTCTGGGGACAATGACCCAAACAAACTTGATTCTTAATTTAAGCCTTTAAGCCACACAGTTAGTTCTGTGCACTCTTATTGAGTGCCTACCATGTGCTAAGCACACCGTGTAGGTATCAAGGATGTGGCGGGGACCAAAAACAGTCCCAGAACTTACATTCTAATAAGGAGAAAAGATTGGCACAGGTAGGCCAATAATGCAGATAATTGCAGATGATGATGGGCTAGGAAGAAGAAACAACAGGGGAGGGGGTGGTGCTTCTCTAGACAGAGTGGTCAGGGATGGCCTTTCTGAGAAGGCAACAAGTGACACCAAGGAGGAACCAAGTGAACCACAATCTCGGGAAGAGAGTCCCAAGAAGAGACATGCAAAGGCCCTGAGGCAGGGGCAACCTTGGGGTGTTCATGGAACAGAAGGAGAAGCTGCATCATTCTGAGTGAGTAGGAGATGAGAACGGAGACTTTGACTTTCAGAGAAGCCCAGGTGGGCTTCATAGGGTCTTGCAGGCCCTGGCAAGGAGCTGGGATTTTATCCTGAATTGACGGGACGTTACTGAAGAGTTTTTAAGCAGGAGAATGATACAATCTGTCCTATGTTTAGAGAGCAGGCTGGATTCTATGAGGAGAGCACATTCTTGAAGGCAGAGGAGGACGCAGGAGGACCAGTGAGGTTGTGTCGCGTCAGGTGAAGATGGGGATGGGGAGGAGGATCAGACTACAGTATATTTTTGCCGATGGATTGGATGTAGGGTTGAGGGAAAGGGAAATATAGGATAATTCCAAGGCTGGGTAGATGATGGTACAGTTACTAAATCGGGGAAGACTGTGGGTGAAACAGGTTTGGGTGGGAGCTGGGGGTGGGGTGCAGAGCTAAATGAAGAGCTGGTTTAGGTACACCACGTTTGTTATTACTCTTAGGTATCTAATGAGAGGCCTGGAAGGCAAGTGGACTGACAGGTTGGAGTTCAGACGTGGGCTCAAGGCTAGAGATCTTAAGTTGAGACTCATGGCCATGTAGGTGGTAGTTAGAATCACACTACTGGGTCACCCAGGGAATGCAATGCAGAAAAGAGGCCCAGGGGCCACAACTTGGGGTCGGTCCCCCAATGTGCAGAGACTGCACAAAGGTACAGAGGCCAGCAAGGCAGGGTGAGACAGGAAGCCAATGAAGGAGTCCTCCAGGAGAGCCCCAGCCTGACCTAGCTCCACTGACCCACCTTGTTTCCCCTCTGTAGACATGGGGATGGCCACACCCATTGCTGAGGTAGCTCCAGCCCGATCATTCTGTGACGCTCCTGAGAAGGAGCAGCAGCAACTCCGGCAGCCACTTGCCAGAGGAAGAAATCAAAGCTCAGGCTCTTGCTTGATATTTAATTGCTGAAAAAATAAAAAAATAAATAAAATTAAAAAAAAAAAAGAAAAGCTCAGGCTCACCCAACTCACTCCTACAATGGCCTCACACTGGGTGAAATCCAAAATACAACAAAACATAGCCCAAAGGTCCATCCCCAGGGATGGAGGGTTGGGCAAGGTCATGGTGACCTGGAGTAGAATCTAGACTCTGTCACTTGCCAGCTGGGGGCCCCCAATCTGTGAGGGGTTGTTGCTAGAACTCAGCCAGGTAGCAAGCGAAGCATCCTCACGGCTCCAGGTGTGCATATGATCAGTGACGGCTCCTTTCTGCTTTAGAATTCTTCCCCCTGAATCAGAACAGAGGGAGTCCAAGGTGGCTCTGCCCTTTCTGAATAATGCAGTCCTGCTGCCGGTCAACCCCAGGGTTGCCAGCTCTGCGCCACCCCTGCCTCTCACCTGCATGGCACATGGATACTCAGCTGATCACAGGAATTAGGGGTCAGCAAAGACTGACTAGGTCACCCAGCTGGAGTCTGGGGTGCTGTGGAAGGTGGAGCAGGGACAGGGGACATCAGCTTCTAAGGCTGACCATAGCTGTCCACTTGCTCGAGCCTTTCCTCAGGCTGTCACCTTGGCTGGCAGAGGGCAGGGTATGACTGCAGAGAAACACTTCAGCAACGAGCAAGTGAACTCAGGCCAATGTGTTCAACCCCTAAGATGGCTCCTGGCTCTGTGTCTCCTAGAAGCAGCCCTGGGAAGAAGCAGCCACTGCCACGGAAGCCACTGGAAGGGGAGCTGGGCAACTAGCCTGGGTCCCTGGCCTGCCTTTGTCACAACAATTACACTAATGGCTCCACTTACTGGAACACCTCCAATGTGGCAGGCGCTGTGCTAAGTGCTAAGTCGGGGCTCTTCAACAACCCTGCAAGGAGGGCGAACATGCTCCTGCTGAAAAGATAAGGAAATTAAGGCCAAAAGAAGAGGAAGGCTTGCCCAAGGTCACCCAGCCTTCCAGACATCCTTTCTCTTGAAAGACATATAAACAGGCAGGACCCCCTTCTGTAGCCCACAGGGTCCTGTGATCTGGTCTCTGCTTCCTACTCCAGCGGCACTTACCTGTTCCTCCCCCTTGGGCCGCCCATCAGGTCTTCACAGAAGTGTCCAGAAGCCTTCCCTGAGCCCCAGAACAGGTCGAGGTCCCCCTCAGACCTCTCCCAGCAGCCCCTCCTTTGCCTTTGGAGCACTTTTCACAACTAATTGTTTCACAACGACAGCAATCATTATTTGTGTAATTTTTTGTTTAACATCCTTCTCCCTTCTGTATGCACAAAATTCCTGCACACAGATGGTCATTAACACATATTGGCTGATGGAAGCGTGATGACCGAACACGTGAACAACAAATAAACCACAAATGGATCTCCCTCTTGCAGGAATGGGCCGGCTGTGATTCTGCTGGCAGACAGGACTTGTACAAAGGGCCATCTCCCTTAGACCCTAAATCATAAAACCTGGTAGAAACAGTATCTCCCATTCACTGGGACACTGCCCAAGGAGGTGTGCGCAAAGCAATCCCAAGATGTGTGCAGTGGGAGGCAGACACCCGGCTCCCTGTACAGGTTGGGCCTCAGAGCAGGTTGGCTTCTTTTGTCATCCCCCAGTCTGGCTCCCAGGGGTGGCAGCCACTCTCCTGTTTCCTGAAGAGAGACAGTGGCTGGGGGTGGCCAGACTTGCCTCTTGTTTTGCGGAGGGAACTGGCCCGTTTCACTTCTGCTTTGAGGTGAGACACATCCTGTGTGTCAGACCACCAGGGAATGCTCCCGGCCCCCCGGCGCCAACCACCACCAGCGGCCAGTGGCCAGTGTGGTGGGTGAGCAGGAACAGGAGAGTCTGGGGAGTTGGGACCGGGGACATGGCTCTCATCACTATGCAGGGAGCCCGGGTCCCAAGCCCCGCCTGCCCTCCCTCCCCCCTGGCCCACCACAGAGGCCACTCCCACGGGGCTTCTCTCTCCCACGCCCCAACTCATTGTCTCTAAGAGGAAGAGCTCCCAGGGTGGAGAATGCAGCTGGGTTCAATCCCTCCTCTGCCACGTGTGCTCAAAAACCCTGCATAAGTCTCTTCACTTCCTTGGGACTCAGTTTCTCTCTGAGAAGTGAGAGGGAGGGGATTCCATCACCCACCGCCTCCCTCAGGGCTGTCCCCAGGCAGGACGATGGGTACACACTTGCTTGGGGGTCAACACACAAGTCAGCTCTTGCTGGTATCTTCTGCTCTCTTTCCCTCCCTTCTGGGGCTTCAGACCAGCTGTGGTGTACCAGGCTCTTTGTGCACCTGCTGGGCACGTTCAAAACGGAACGTTTGGCCTCCATTAGGGGACACTTTAGAGCACTGCCTTAAAATTACGGAGTGCTCTACGCCATCCAGACACCTTCGCAAAGCTGACTGCATCAGATCCTTACCGTGACCCTTTGAAGGAGGCTGGAGAAACGCCGCCATCACCACACCCCTGAACTTGAGGTCGAGTGAGGTGAATGACTTGCTCAGGGCCACACAGGTAGTCAGCACTAACGTCAGACAAGAGCAACAGCCACGTTACCGCAGACTGTGCAGTGGCTCAGCTCTCGCAATGTTTTTACAACCCTCATCTCCCAGGTTCTCATGGCAACCCCCCCCCCCCCGCCGAGTTACATGATGAAGACTTGATAACTCCCATTTTGTCGATGCACTGGCGAGGGTCAGGGTGGTTTGGGGAGTTTGCGCAGGGTCACATGGTGAAGAAACAGCAGGCTGAGCCCAGAAGCAGGGTTCCTGGATCCCTGAGGAGAAAGGGGATCACAAAAGAAGATCGTTCCCCTGCCTGTCCTGTCCAAGACATCAGTCGCCACCTTGGAGCTTGGGTGTGTTTAGAGCCCGTTGTTCTCTCTAGATCAGGGTCAGGAAGGCCAAAGCCTGACAGGTGAGCAAGGCCCCACAGGGCACGATCCCAGGGGACAGGCTGCTCAGGGCTCCCAGACAGTGGGCCATTTGTCAGCTCCAGTTTGTACCCTGGAACTTGACAATATTCACCTCCGCTCTGGAAATCAGCTGCTGAACGGGCAGGCTGGGGGTGGGCAGGTTTGGAGAACTTTCTCTCCAGTTCTCTCAGCTTTTCAGCTTTGAGTCACCTTCTGCTGACTGATCTGGTACCAAAGCCCTCCAGCGTCCCCTTCCCCACCCCATCCTCCTCACCTGCTAGAACTCTTACGCAGCCATCAAAATCCCAGCCCAAATGCTCCTTTGTCTAGTCTTCCCTAGCTCCCCTACACAGAACCAAGCCCCCTCATCTATTTCTGCAGTGCTCTACACACGGCCGGTCCTAGAGTGCCACGGTTGCCACTCTACGTGTCTGTCTCCCTCCACCAGGAGGGCAGGGCCCCCACTGGTTCAGCTTTTCATAAATATTGACCAAATGAATGAATTCAACCAATTGTAAATGAACACCTATGTGTGATGGGCACTTGCATGGAGGATAGGAGGATGAGCAAGACGTGCTCTCTGCCCTCAAGGCATTTATATGCGACTGGAGAGGAAAGCTATACAAACAACGAAAGTGGAGGAAAAACAGAAGAGCACTCAGTATGACCAGGATTCTAATCCTGGTGCTGCCAAAAACTTGCTGTGTGCCCTAAGCAGGTCTCTTAGCCTCTCTGGCCTTGGAACCTAGTAAGAGTAACTACTACAGGAGATTGGGATGGGGCTGCCATTAAGAAAGGGTTCTGGCTGGGCACAGTGGCTCACACCTGTAATCCCAGCACTTTGGGAGGCTGAGGCAGGAGGATCACTGGAGGCCAGGAGTTCAAGATCAGCCTGAGCAAGAGCAAGACACCGTCTTTACAAAAAATAGAAAAATTAGCCAGGCATGGTGGTGTGTGCTGGTAGTCCCTGCTACTTGGGAGGCTGAAGCAGGAGGATCACTTGAGCCCAGGAGTTTGAGGTTGCAGTGAGCTATGATGGTGCTACTGCATTCCAGTTTAGGTGACAGAGCAAGACCCTTTCTCTCAAAAAAAAAAAAAAAAAAAATGGATTCAGATCTCTGCAGGCAGGGGAAAGTAGCAGGTACCTTTTCCTCCAAAATCACAGGAGGAGGGACCCCAGAACCCCCCCCATCAAAACCTGTTACCCAGAGTCTAGTTCATGGTGTCTCAGCCCAACACTATTGACATTTGGGGCTGAATAATTCTTAGTTGTAGCAGCTGTCCTGTGCATTCTAGGGTGTTTAAAAGTATCCGCTAGACGCCAGTAGCACCCCCTGCAGTTGTGACAACCAAGTGTCTCCAGACATTGCCAAATGTCCCCTGGCAGGCAAATCTGCTCCCAGCTGAGAGCTCCCGGCCAGTTCCTGGTTCTCCTCCAGTGCTGTGTCCAGGGGTCTGGTAAGGGGTGAGGGCATTTTAAGACAGTGTTGGGACAAAAGCCTCATGGGCTTGCCTTTGGCAGAGTCCCTACCCACCCCCTGCAAGCTTGTCTGTCTACTCAGGTTCTGAGGATACACAGCTGAGGAGAGGCAGGACACAGTACCTTGAAAAGGGGCCCTTTTCCCAAGGCAGCCCCTGATCACGCCTACAAGATGCTCTCAGATCGCAGAGAGAGAAGGACCCAGAACATAAGCTACTAGGGTTGGATGAACATCAAAGGCATTGGGAAAATGTTTCTCTCCCGGGATGTCACGGGCTTAAAAAGAAAATTTTTCTCTCTTAGGAGATGTTTGAGGAGTACTAAAGGGGGAAGCTGAGGCTGGACAAGCAATCTGTACAATGCAAAGAGCACAGAGAGGAGGAAAGAGACTCAGTTCCATTTACAATTGCCATGAGCTGCCAGAGGGACTAAGTGGAGCTGTAATTCCCTCTCAGCACTCAGCCTTCCCGTTGTTTTGAGGAGAAAGGTCTATTAATTGTGGTCCTCAGGTTTCTCCCAGACTCTTTGCCAGACGAGTTCAGACGAAAATTCTGGAGCTCAGAGAGAAAAGGGTTTGCCGGAGATTGTACAGCGGCTCCCTATTTCCCCCTGCCCCCATGGGGAAAGAGCTTTTCTTCTTGGAAGGACTATGTGCTGATTCACTGAGGAAACAGAAGAATCTTGCTGCATCCCGAGAAGCAGATGGAGGTCAAATCTGAAGGCTGGTAGGACTGAGTTCTTGGCACCGGCTTTGCTACAAGCAAATGCTACAATCCGGGCATTTCAGGCCAGGTTTAAGGCAAGTGTGTGGCACAGCTTGAAGGCCGGGAGCTGCCTGAAACACTTGCAGGCTGAAGCCACGGCTGCAGGCCAGAAGGGAAGGACCGGACAGTGCCTTCCAGATAGGACCCTGGAGGAGAGGAAAGGCCACGGGCCCTGGCTCAAAGTCACTGCCCACTCCCTACGAGAAAACCTATATATGGGGCCTCTATACCCCCTCAGGGCTGGGCTGCACTTGTAATATAGTCGAGAGGAATGGAGGGGCCTCCAGCCTGGAGCAGCAGGTGGCACTCATCGACCCAGCACTCCCAGGAGGTGAAGGAGACAGCAGAGGGCAGAACTGGGCTCTGACGTTGCAGACATGATCCCCAGCCCAGGTGCTTGACAGCTGTGAGGCCTTGGGCTCTACCTCCTGAGGCCTTCTCCCTCTCATACAGGACGTTGATAAGATTATGAGATGAAAAGCCATATGACACAGTGCCCACCACACAGGAAACACTCAAGGATTGGAGGGATCATTGTTATTCCAGGTACCTGAAGTTTTCTGGGCAACCGAAGAGGCCTGTAAATTGGGTTCTATTCAGCTTTGTCCCCTACAATTTCCTATCCACTTCAGTAAGGCCTCGCAGATTTGCTCAGCGTCTCAGACGTATGTCACGTACGCCTTACTTTTAATACCCGAAGATTCCATTTTCATTATTTTGATGGGTCTCTTCCTACAAGTTGGATATGGGTTCCATGCCTATTCATCACAGTGCTTGGCAGTTCCTGGCCCGGCTACTCAGCCTGTGACAGTCCTGAGCCTTTGGAGTCCCTTAGCTCTCTGTCGGCTCCAGTTGCCATCAGTCAGTTGCTGTTTCACCCTGCTGCTGGGCTCTCTGCCTCTGCTATCTCGTATTCCAGTGTGCTGCTCCTGCGGTCTGAGAATCGTATTTCCAGGGCTGGTTTGCACTGCGTGTAAATGGGAAGAAGCTTAGAGAAGGAATCTGGGTTTCTCCAACGCAGCACTGATGGCAGAATCACTTGGAGTGTCTGTTTGCAGTACAGAGTCCCAGATCTCCCGATTCAGGATTCAGTAGCTCTGCAAGGGAGGCCCTGGAATCTGTGTTCTAAGGGAGCTCTTAATGCATGGGAGCATTTGAGACAGCTACTTCTGCTTTGAAGCTTTTTCAGCTCATTCTTAGTTTCTTTGGTAAGGAATGCGTTACTCTACCTTGTTTTTTTCCCTTCCTTTTTCCTTTTTTTTTTTTTGTGAGACAGAGTCTCACTCTGTAGCCAGGGCTAGAGTGCAGTAGCGTAGTCATAGCTTATAGCACCCTCAAACTCCTGGGCTCAAGCGATCCTCCTGCCTCAGCCTCCTGAGTAGCTGGGACTATAGGCGCGTGCCACCACGCTAGGCTAATTTTTCTATTTGTTTGTAGAGACAGGGTCTTGCTCTTGCTCAGGCTGGTCTTGAACTCCTGGCCTCAAGTGATCCTCCTGCCTCAGTCTCCCAGAATACTAGGATTACAAGCCCTGAGCTACTGCGCCTGGCCTTCTACCTTCTTTTTCTGCTGCATTTTTCTGTATCTCAATCCCTATGTGGCTCCTTCCTATCCCCACTCCATTTCTATATCCAGGAGGCTGACTTGTGCTGCCCCATGTGTAGTGGGGCCTGCGTGCACCCTGTGGGCACAACTGTTAAGCTGAGAAACTTCCCAGAAGCTGCTCAGCCTTGGACAACAGCCCTGTTCACAATGGGCAGGCACCAGGGCAGTGTGGTGAGGAGACCTTTCTTCTACTCTTGGCAACATGGCACCTCTACCAACAGAAAAAACTTTCCCCAGCAGACGTTCTTACCCAGACAAGGCAGAATGACCATGGCAGCTACAGAGCCAGTAAGAGGAGTGCTCCTCCATAGTTCTTCAGTCCACTCTGACCCCTACACATCCTGCAAGGACCAAGGCTACTTCCTCTTTAAACAGTACCCTGTCCACTCTGGCCCTGTGATTATTCCCTTCTCTAAACTCTTGGGGCTCACAGAGTCTACATTAATAATCATCATCATGACATTAACATCTATTTAGGGGTTACAACCTTCCAGGATCTCCCGCGTGATCCTCAGGACCTAACGAAGTGGTATTATCCACTCATTTTACAGATAAGAAAACTGAGGCTCTGAGAGGTAAAGTACCTTACTCAGGGTCACACAGCTGGCAAATGGCCCTGCTGGAAACTGAATCCAGGCCCTTGCCTCCCAAGCCTGCTCTCTTAACCACTATGCTACTGGAAAGGCACTCTGCAGGGAGCCAGAGGACCTGGGTCCCTGCCTTGTTTTCTCCCAGAGCCTGAGGCAGGCCACTCTGGGCCTGTTTCCTCACCTGGGGGAAAGTGAAAGGGTTGGACCAGATCTCCAAGAATCCCTCCATGTTAAAGCTCTTGTCTTATTGGACCACCCTCATCTCCACACACTCTGGGGTTACCCAAGGCATATCATGCACATGTCTGGGCCTTAACAGCCTCATTTTTCGACAGAAATAAGTCTTTTCCATGACTCAATTTAGGGAAGCAGATCAGGTAATCCTGTCAAGGTCCTTCTTCCGGTTCATGTGTCCCTCCTATGCACTGGGCCCTGTGAGGGGCCCAGCCACACACACCTGCTCCGTGATCTCACTGACTGAAGCGTGTGCCAGAGGTTGCAGTGTACAGGGCTCAACGGAGACCGGGGGCCTGGTCCCTGCCTTAGGGAAATCCTCAGCCTAGTGAGCTGAAATGGTCCAGCAGATAAATAGTGTCACAGTGCAGAACAGCAACATTTAGAAGTGGGGCAAGGGGGTGGGGAGAAAGGTGAGGCCACATCACCTCTGTTTACAGCTGGGCTGGAATTTAAACCCAGGTCCTCTTGGCCCCAAGCTTTCTGTATTTACACCTATTATGCCTCTATACCGAGGCATGGTTATTCACATCTATACACCTGGTGGTGGTATTCCAGTCTGCATGCATGTGTCCTCCATGTCTAGCCAAACTACATTCCCTGTGGGCTGAGCTCTCCATCTGGGAAGCAGGGATGGAGGAAGGTAGGCAGGTCTAAGACAGGTGGGAAGACCAGATGATGGTGCAGGAGGGAGGCACTGAGTTTGGCTTGGACAAGTGGGGGAAGGAGGTGCCCACCAGGGAGAGGAGGACTGCAGGGGAGCAAGCAGCAGGGGGACTGGGGCAGAAAGGCAGGCAAGCCTCAGGTCCAGCTCTGCTGGGTGAGTGACCCAGCATCCTAACTCTTCAGCCACCCCTTGTGCCAAATCATTCTCTGAGCCTTCTTCTCCTGGACAACTGCAGGGGCAACTGTTGCCTTACACACAGGATGCTGAGGATCACAGGCTGCTATGTCCAGCATCACTCGGGAATCTGGCTGGGGAGACAGTAAAGACTCCTGTCCGCAAAGTGAGAGCAGCCATTTGTTTACTGTCTTCTCGCTAGTAAGTCCTTTCGTATACATCTGTCCTTGGATCCTCCAACTGCCATGGGAGATAGCATCCCATTTTATAGATGAGGACCCTGACACTGAGAGAGAAGCAATGGTTTGTTTGAGACAAGGTCAGGTGAAAAAGGAAAGGAAAATGGTTTTTTATCAAAGACCTGTTCTGTGCCAGGAATCAACTAGCACATTTTCACATATATATATATATATATATATATAAACAAATCTATTCTCTCAAAATATCTACATGCAGCATCAATAGCAGAATAAGTTCAAGTCAACAAAGAGTTCTGTTAAGTAATTAAGAAGCCCAGCTGGAGAGGTGGAGATTCAGATGTAACACCCAGTGCCAGCTGTGGAGTCCAGAGTTCTGTCACTCTATAAATTCAGTTAACAACCCTTTCTCCAACATCTACTATTATGCTGCACACTTAGGAACAAAAAGATGAACAAAATGGAGATGCTTCTGCCACAGTAGAGTGTAAACGTGTCGAGCACCAGGTTGGAGAAGTACAAGGTGCTCTGGAGAAGTGACATTTGAGCTGAGAGCTGACAGATGACGACCACCAGGATTTAGGGAGACAGGGCGGGCGTGGAGAGAAGGCGTGTTCTGGGCAGATGGAGCAGCATATGCAAAGGATCTGAGTCGGTACAGAGTTTGCAAAGTCAGGGACTGCACAATGGCCAGCGTGGCTGCAGAAACAGCCCACAGAGCCAGATTGTGCAGGGCCATGTGGGCCACATCTAAGATTTTTGAAGCTCAAGTCACCAAGGAGTTCTGATGAAGTAATGGGCATAATCACAGCCGTTTTTAAAAAAGACTCTGACTGACAAGCAAGGAATGGCCCGGAGTGAATGCAGAGACAGATTAGGAGGTTTTCCCAGAGATCTAAGAGAAAGACACGGGGAAGGCAGGGCTGAGAGGTAGCACAGGGCCCAGGAAGAAGCGGATGGATTCCTAAACCACCAAGGAGGCAATTCGGCGGGGCTGTGATTAACGCCATGGGGAGAGAGGGAGGAGGAGCAAGTGGCGGTAACTAGCAGGTGCTCCCCTTTGGCCTGCGGCCCCCTGCCCACCCCTGCGCAGGTTAGGGAAGGGCACTGAGGTTGAGGCACATGCTGAGTCTTATCCCAATACACAATGGGACCTAAACCTAAGTCAGAGTCCATACAGCCTTCCCTTTGATTTTCCTCAGAATGCCATGATGTCTGTGTCCCAGAGCTGGGCTCACCCACTCAGCAAGATTCACTCTGACAGCATGAGCCTAGTTACCTTGTACGTCGTACTGCCTGCTTACTAGTCCTGACCCAAACTATCCTTGCTGGCCCAAGAGCCTGTGAAAAGAAATCGCTCAGTAAATCCGCAGCCAGACTCTCCAAGCCAGTGAATTCTGAAGCCCTGTCACTGTCTGTGGCTACTCCATTGACCACCATGGCTCTGACCACCAGGCACGGCTGCCCAGCCCAGGATGGGACCACTGCTGCTGGCAACCGGGCTGGGGACAGAGATGCTGCATGTGGAGCTTTATTTGCTTCTGGTATGTACAGGTATGTACAGTTGGTGTGAAGTCTATGGTACATTATTTCATAAGATTATCTTACACCCTGGCACACTCCTGGGCGGAAAGCAGCAGATTCTGCTCCTAATATCCCACGGATGGTGAAGGAAAAGGACGCTAACAGGAGCCACCCCCTTCTGAGGACATTCGTGGGGGCCGCCTGCCCCCCTTGCCAGACACTGAAGCCCTCCTACGGACAAGCTGTGCCTCCCACCTCCTCTGGGCGCTTGCTGACGGGATTCGGGTGGTGACAGCAGCAGCGGCTGCTTCCAAAGTCTTTCTCCTCCAGTGGAACAACGCTTGCTGGGAGGCCAAAAAGGAGCAATGGCCCCCACTCACCAACGGACACCTGACGCCTAGAGACTGACTGGAATCTTCCGCCCCGGGTTTGAGGGTAGCAGCTTGCTCCGCTGCCCCTAGCGTGGGCACAGCCTTCTAACCCCGCCGCAGCCTGGGCTCACGGGGCGCTGGCGTGCATCTTCTCCAGGCAACTCGTCCAGAACGTGACCAGCCGGTTGTCACGGTTGATGCAGAAGTCTGTGAAGTCCTTCAGCAGCCGATCGGCAAACTTCTCATCCCCCGTGGCGCTGGAGCGCCACGTCTTGGTCAGCATAGTGTTGTAGGCCCAGTTATAGCCCACCCGCTCCTCGCAGAACATGTTCTGGTTGGTGGAGCTGGTGGAGTTCCGCCGTCGCCGTTGCTGCCCTGAGAACTTGCGCTTGGAGTAGGGCAGCTGCAGAAACACTGTTCCTGGAGGGAAAGCAGAACACCTGTGTCGCAGCCACTAGGAGGGCACCTGGAGCCAGCTGAGGTGGTTCTGTGGCCACAAGCTCAGTGCAAGGGAAGGGACTTCCGTGAACAGGGCCAGGGCCCTCAGGGTTCCCGCTCCCACCACAGGGGCCCACCTGCCCAGCTCCTCACCTGTAACGTGGATGTACTGAGGCTTGTTCTCAGCAGGGAAGTTAAAGGCAGAGGCAGAATATTTATCTTGTACAAACCCAAACCTAAGAGAAGCATAGGAAGACACACTGATCAGGGCCTTCCCAGCCAAGGGGACAAAAGGAAAGAATGTGACAAATAGGACTCTCTGACATCCTGAGATAAAGGGATCTGGAAAGATCTCCTTCAAGATGGAACATGCAGGCTGCTTTTTTTTTTTTTTTTTTTTTGAGACAGGATCTTGCTCTGTTGCCCAGGCCAGAGTGCAGTGGCATCATAGCTCACTGCAACTTCAAACTCCTGGGCTCAAGTGATCCTCCTGCCTCAGCCTCCCGAGTAGCTGGGACTACGGCATATCACTACCATACCTGGCTAATTAAAAATTTTTTTGTAGAGACGGGGTCTTGCTATGTTGCTCAGGCTGGTCTAGAGCTCCTGGACTCAATTGATCCTCCTGCCTCATCCTCCTGAAGTACTGGGATTACAGGCGTGAGCCACTGTGCCCGGCCAGCCTGCTTATTTTTGTCCTCACTGCTTTCCGACCTCTACCCCTTCTACTACCATGGCTCACCAGACCTCCTTGCACCCAGCCATCTCTGAGGTCCACCGTGTCACCGTCACCACAGCAAGTAAAAGCTCTCCCACCTGCTGCACTCTTCACCCAGCCTTCATCTCTGCTCAGATGCTCCCTACCTACTGTTTCGTCCCCCAGCCACCCCACAGACCTGCCCACTGTGCCTTCTCCCCAACCCCACCCTGGACCTTTCCTCTGCATCTCGCTGGAATGTCCCTTGTGTCCCAGTTAGCTGCACACTCAAGGGAAGGGTCCTTATCTTAATTCACCTTAGCCACCCTGTTTCCCTTTCTCCACTGTCCTTAGGCTAAGCATGTGGAAGGTTCTCAGTAAAGGCCTTGAATTGAAATGGAATGAAGTATTATAACCGAAGTCCTTTTCTTAAGTGAAGAACACTAATCTGGGCCTCTGTCATTCCCTATGCTCTGGAAACGGGCAGGAGGAACCATTTTTCATCTATGCCTTGTTCTGTTCCATTTCTCATCTATGGCTTGTTCTATTTCTGGTTTTTCTATTTCCATAAAGTGCATTTATTACGGCTCTACCTGCTAAGAGCTGTAAAGGACGTGGTAACAGATGTGGCTCCTGTCCTCTAAGTCTGAGGGGTTTATGTAACGAAGGCAGTGATGTAGGCAGAACTAAAGAAGGTGAAATGCCTGTCTCCTTTCCTGGACTGAGTTCCTCGGAAAGGTGCTGTACAAGCTATACAAGCTTGTACCAGCTTTATAAGCTGCTGAGGCTGGCCATGGTGGCTCATGCCTATAATCCCAGCACTTTGGGAGACTGAGGCAGGAGGATTGCTTGAGTCCAGGAGTTTAAGAGCAGCCTGAGCAAGATAGTAAGATCCTGTCTCTACAAAAAAAATTTAAAAATTAGCAGGGTATGGTGGCGCACACCTATATTCCCAGCTACCTGGGAGGCTGAGGCAGGAGGATCACTTGAGCCCAGGGGTTTGAGGTTGCAGTGACCTATGATGACTCCACTGTACTCTAGTCCAGGCAACAGACCCTGTCAAAAAAAAAAAAAAAAAAAAAAAAAAAGCTGCCAGCTTTATACTGGCATTCCATAATTATTTACCAAAGAATACATGAAGTCAAATATGCAAATTAAATGGACAGGCTACTGTGGATTGCAAGCTCCCTCATCTGTAAGATTTTGCCTTTGCATCTACTTTCTTTCTTTTTTTTCTTGAGACGGAGTCTCATTCTGTTGCCCAGCTACAGTGCAGTGGCGTCATAGCTCACTGCAACCTCCAACTCCTGGGCTAAAGTGGTCCTCCTGCCTCAGCCTCCCAAGTAGCTGGGACTACTGTGCCTCCACACCCAACCAAGGCCCTTATTTTTTTAAAAATGCAATTTAATCACATGGTCCGTGGCCATCTCACTGTCCACTCAGGGAGAATGTAAGCTAGGATTGTAGGGGACTCCTGTCCCTGGGAAGGAGATATATTTGTTTGTTTGTTTTAACCCACCCATCTGCACACTGAGGAAGGGGATGTAATAATCTTACTCCAACTGCCCAGATGAACATGGAGGAGCAGGGAGCTATAGAAGAGGATGTCCAGGGAAGATGGGCACTTTTCTAGGTCTTTCTGAGATGGACCTTATGGGTGGGCTGATGTGTCATTTCAGAGCCACATTTCCACACAGAGCTCCACTCCATGCAAAAACTATATACTAAACAACTGCTCTAGGCAAGGCACTTTACTAGGCATTGTAGAAGGAAACAAAAATGCCCTCTGGGGGCCCCCACATCATTGGAATACATTCAGAGTGTTTCGAAACAAAGGGAAAGAGGAATTCAGATTGGAAAAACCTCGGAATTTCTGCTGGAGAAAGATTCTGAGGTGTAGAAGGTGGGGGGTGCAGGTGTGGAAGGTGGGGGTGTAGGTGTGGAAGTTGGGGG
>CAUYSK010052677.1:0-37611 GCA_963575035.1 Avahi laniger
CCACCATGCCCGGCTAATTTTTTCTATATATTTTTAGTTGTCCAATTAATTTCTTTCTAATTTTAGTAGAGACGAGGTCTCGCTCTTGCTCAGGCTGGTTTTGAACTCCTGAGCTCAAACGATCCTCCCGCCTCGGCCTCCCAGAGAGCTAGGATTACAGGCTTGAGCCACCACGCCCAGCCCATAGTGTTTTAATAATTATCAGAGTCTGATTAGGTGTCAACGTTCTGCCTCTCGATCCTGATGGTCATTTTCCATTGTAGCTGCTACAGTGCTGGTTTCTGAATTTGCAGCCGTGGAGCATGAGAGAAATAACAATTGAACCTGAGTAACTGCTTTCCAGATTTTGTGTCGACTGTACAATAATTGTTGATCTATTTGTATGTCTGATAGAATTAAGGTATTTAAGTAATAGTTAATTACTGCAGGCTACAGAATGTTAAAATAATCCTGGCATTATTAATATTTCTAAACCTACAAGTTAAGCCCCACGGAGGAAAAAAAGTATGTTGGACATGACTCTTAAACTTTAAGAGTATTATTTAATAAATTAACAGTTCACTGAATCAGTTCATCGATATAGCTTTATAAATATTTTCTTGGTTTCATAAACAAAAACCCACCATGGAAAATGTAAGTTACCAGTCTTCAAGCATTGTAGGATGTAAATTTGTTTTAATAAAGTATTTACATATATATATATATATAAAAGAGATATTTCATGTAGCCAATATTAGCATGGATGTAGGGCATTATAAATTACCAGCAATTTACATACAGCCTCTCAGAAAAGCAAGATAGCACATACTGTAAGAGAGACTCTATTAAGTGGTTGTAAGGGTGTATATATCTATCCATTTCTTATCAAAAGTAAGAGAATCCTAAAGAAAAGAAAAATTCCCTATTTAATATCTTTATAGAACCACTGGTGTTGAAAGAGCTCCTAGGGAAGCAAGTGTACCAGCCTTTTCCTGAGATGGAACAGCAACTGACAGTATTTTACGACTAGCAGAATTTTCACCTGTACACACTATCTAGTATAACTATTGACATATAGCAGAGAGCACTAATCCCCCCCAAAAACTGTAATATTTTTGAAAACATATTTTCAAATAAAGTTCCTATATTTCAGTAGTAGGATTAAGCTAACCAATTTTGAAACTGTTATGTGGTTTTGTCAATTTTTAACACCTGTATTGAATTTTCATTTACATGCTATAAAATTCACCCACTGTAAGTATAATTCAGTGATTTTTAGTAAGTATAGAGAATTGTGTAGTTATTGCCTGTCACGGCCCGGATTGCAGAACCGGGGATGGACACAGAAAGAAACACACAGAGACACACAAGACTGAAGTAGTCAATTCTACCAGTCATTTTATTATGTACTTTTTCTATGTCCGGCAGTTATTTTCTGGTACGTGACTACCTTGGGCGCCTTGAGGAAAACTCATTTTTATTCCTTTCAGACAATTGCTCAAGGGAAGCAGACGTTTGCATCTCTACTTCTTATCTCATTCTTTATCTCATTACCGCATGCAGGATAATAAGACGCCTTGGCTTGTTTGCAAGACCCCCAGGCGCTTGGTTACCTGTCATAAAGCTATCTGTCATGAGGAATAGTTCTGTTTGTTCGATAGGCCGTGTCTGGACCTATTGTCCTCTGGCTCCAAGGAGAGCACACCCAGTTTTCACTGACTTTGGGCTTAAGCCAATTTTGCCCAGGGACGGTCCCTACACACCCAGTTTTGCTGACTCTGGGCTTAAGCCAATTTTTGCCCAGGGATGGTCCCTACATTGCCACAACCAAATGTTATGACATCACCATTTCCCTGAAAAGTTAATCCCCACTTCGACTCTCAGCCTTTGGCAATCACTGATATGCTTTCCAGCTCTAAGAATTTGCCTTTTCTGGAACATTTCATATCATTGGTATCATAATATGTGAGCTTTTTTTATCAGTTTGTTTCATGTGGCATAATATTTTTGAGGCTCAGCCATATATTAGCAAATATCAGTAGTTCTTTGCTTTTTATTGCTGAATAGTATTCCGTTGAATGAATACATAACATTTTTTAATGCACTCATCACTTGATAGACATTTGGATTGTGTCCAGTTTGGGTCTATTATGAATAAGGATGCTATGAATTTCCACAAATGTATCTTTGTATAGACATGCGCTTTTATTTTTCTTGCATGGATTCCTAGGAGTGGAATTGTTGGGTTGTAGGGTAAGTTCATGTTTAACATTTTAAAAAATTGCTAAACTCTTTTCTAAAGCAGCTGCACCATTTTATATTCTCACAGGCAGTAAAGCGTTCATTATTTTCCACATCCCCACCATCAATTGGTAGGGACTGTCTTTTTCATTATAGCCTTGTCCTCCGGTTTTTATGACATGTGATGCTCTTTGTTATTGGATCATGCTCCGTCCCTCAGCTGGGGAGGAGGAGAAGGCAGGGGGATCCAAGACGTCTTTATTGCTGGCAAAGCTAGGTTGGAGAATGTAGGTTACACTTGGAGCTAGAAAAGAAGGTTTCCAATAATGTTTTCTCTGAACTGAAATCATCCACCCCAGACAGCACCCCTCCCTTTCCCCTGCCTCCTTATGGACTCCCTGCCTGTCCAGTGAGACCACCTTGGGGAGGAGAGAAGCAGGGGAGCCTGAGGGCACAGAGCTGGGAGCCAGGTGCTGAGGTCCAGGTGAGAGTGTAACCAGGGGTAACAGTTGACCAGCGTAAGTCAGACGCCGGCTTCCCCTTGCTCGTATAGAGAAATTCATACGTGGAGAACCATGTAAAAGGCTGAAGTTGCTCCTCAGATATAGTTTCCTTTCAGGGAGTGGAACAGAAATCCCTAATTAGAAACAAGAGCAAAGAGGAAGAGAATCCTCCCAAACTTGTAGCCATGTATTCTGCTTATACACATTTGTAAACCTTTTCTCTCCATTTTCTAACAGTATTCACTTGGATACTAATAGCTCTGTGTGTATAGAATTTAGCACTGTATAAAACACCACAGCCTGGGTTATCCTGTTCCTTTCTTACAGAGAGGAAACCGATCTCCGAAGGGTACAACAGCTGCTGAGCGGCAAAGCTCAGCCAAGTCTGTGCCTTTGCCAGCGTAGCATCGCTGCTCACCAAGTCTTTACAACATGTACGAAACTTACTTGCTTACTTTTTAAAGGTGATATAGTATTTAAAATATAGAATCACATTAAATCGATGTTAGTAGAAATCAACTATAACCATACTAATATAGGCACTACCGAAATGAACAGCCTGCTCTCCTGGCGCCTGAGCCAGTGGAATTGGACACTACTTTGCCTTGTGCACAAATGTGTTGTTTCATTTCACACCAATGATTTGAATGAAAAGGACTTCCTTGAAAAGTGCAAATGGGCTACTGCCTTACAACCACATTGTAACTCAGAGCTCCTCAACATCAGGGAAACACACTCCAAATAACGATTCCCGAGCCACTCTTCCAGACTCTTCCCTTTGTGGTTGTTTTTGCAGTCTGCAGTCTTTTTCATTTGCACTTTACTAACGTAATATGACGTGTTCTAATACAGTGTTCCCAAGCCATGTTCTGTGTAACACTACAGTTCAGCAAGATAATACTAGATGTTCTGTGAAAAAAAAATCCAAATAATTTTTTTAAAACATTTAAAAATAATTTTAGAAAATATCAGCTTGAAACAAATTTAAACAGGTTCTTTACTATAAGGACTCTCTAAGCCTTTATTACGAAAATGTGAATGTGGGTTGTCAAGAGGAGCTAGCTAAAATATTCATTGTTTCCTGAATGTATTCATTTTAAAACATTTCTTATATAGTAACATATTATTTGTGTTTCTTGGGGACATCTTTGAATATGCAGCTATATTGAAATATGTGACATTAATTTGCTTGGAAAAAACTGAGTAGAGCCACTAAGTGTGGTGAGGAGTATTTGAGGACTGAATTTGATAAGGCAAAGATATTAATCAGTGATAGTGAAGACAGAAAAGCTTGCTTGCTTACAAGTTATGGGGGCGTGGTAGGAATAGCCATCATCGAAAATACTGAGTCCATTTATTGACTATTAAAATTGAGTCAAAAACTATTGTTATCTTATGTTAGTCTTCCCCAAATCTTATGAGATAGAAATCATTATCCTCAATTTACGAAAAACAAGGCTTAAATAATTGAAGTCATTTTCCCAAGATCCCTCAGCTAGAAGCTATAGAGCTGTGATCCAAAGCAAAGTTTGTGCAATTCTATACCCCAACTGTTCCCTGCACTTCTCTATTCTACAGTGTAACCTCTATCTTGAAAGACTTAATAGTCTGTATCTATCAGACATTTAATTTATGAAGATTGTGACCATATAGAACTTAGAACTTTTCATATAAAAATTATAGAGCAGAAAATATTATTCTCACATTAACTTTCTCTTTCTGGGACTTGGCAATTAGTCTTTACAAGTCCTTGAGAAATTAGAATTTTCTGGTAACAAAATAGAAACATTGTAAATGAATTTAATATAGTAACACTTGATCATTCTGCTAGAAAACAAAAATACTTCTAATGTTGTGAAAACAAGCTGTGGTGTGCAACTATAAATTCCTTCGTATGGTATTCTGGTCCCAGATGCCGTGGGAAAAGATTTCAGTGTCTGTGTGTATGTGTGTGTGTGTATGTGTGTGTGTGTGTGTGTGTGTGTGTGTGTTGTGTTGCTTGAAGAAATTTCAAATTAAATGGAAAATGGGGGACTTTTTCTCTTCCCTTCATTTGCACTGAAAGGCAGGAAATGGCTGTATGAAGAGATGATTTCCAAGAACCTTTACAGACTGGACCAATGTGGCACCACCAGGACAACTGCGGAAATAAGGAGTGGGCTGTGGAGTCATGGCTTAGGCCATAAGAGCCACTTCCAGTGGTTGAAGAGCTGTCATTCGATGGGAGTGCAAGCCCGAGTGTCACCCAGGGGAAGAATCCTGACAGTGGCGGGGAGAGGAGCGAGGACGCCCAGCGTGGCGTCGGGCGGCTCAGATTCACGGCGCAGTCCACCCCTCAGTGGTGTGGGGACTCGGACATTCTTTTAAGAGTTGATTTACCTAGACTTCATTTCCTCATCTCCGTTATAAAGATAATCATACACCTGCAATGTGCACAGTCCACTGCCTGGCACTTAGCAAAGCGTCACGATTGGCTGCACGGAGAGCCTAGCCCCTGGGAATCAGACCGTAGCTCAAGATGAGCTAGCACTTCCTAATAAAAGATGGTAACTCATTCTGGAAGTGCTAAAACTTAGTTGGGAAGACCTAACTGTTAAGGAAGTTATAAAGAAAATTCGAGATTGCAAAAGGGCTTGCTGTATTTCAGCCCTCCTGGACTCCTTTCTGTCGCAGCCGGTGGCTCACTCTTGCCGAGTTGCCCGTCCACTTTCAGACTGGAGGAGACACTACATGATGTGGGTGTGAGCTTCCCACGTGGCCACCAAGAGGCCAGATGACAAGCCCCAGAAGTAAGGGAGTTAGTCCCCTGCAGAGTGACCCTTGAAACGATGTGAAACGGGACACAGGGAGCTGGGCAGGTGCACTCGCCACGCCTTTCGCTCTGCTGTGGACTGTGCCGAGTCCTGTGTGGGGGCGGCTGGGAGACACTGCCCCTGTGGTTTGCAGTGGATTGTGTCACACAGTACACACAGTTGTCTTATATTTCTTTGCCTTTTTCCTCACCACACAGCTCTGGGCTTGCACCTCTCAGATGAACATTAGGAACTTAATCCTTGCATCTGGCTCTGCTTTCTAGAAGACCTGGGCTAGGACAGGTATTTATTTTAAATCTGTGATTTGCTTTTACTGCAAAGCTAAACTGTAACTTTCATCTCATTAGACAGGACGCCATATAAACAGTAACAGCTCTGACTTGTCTAGGGTTTGTCTACCTCTTTGTAATAAAGATATCACATTTTCATGATATTAAGCACTTACATAATTACTAACTTTAGGGCCAAGAAGTGGCCTCTTCTTTCATACAAACCGTGATATGGCTATGGAACACACGGTAACAGTCTGGGACGCTGGTTATTCGTGAAAAAAAAATAGTTTATGGAGATTTTTGTCTCTTCTACTGCTTGTCATATCCCGGTACGTTGTGACTCCTCCCCCTGGTAGGAAATCATCCAGTGATGTGCTGCTTGTGTTGAAGATGTGACCTATGTCACCATTTTATACTATGCAACTGAAGCTTTAGGGGTTAGTGCTAAAACCTTAGTATTTTTGTAGCTAGGAAGAGCTGAAAGCCTAGCATGCAGCTGTCTGTGCGTTTGCTGTTCTGTGTGCTCTGTGACTGATGTTTATTGCTCTGCTGTTACTCACCAAGCTCTGTGACAGGGGTTGGGGATAAAGTAATAAACTGGACTAAGTCCCTACCTTTGTGCAACGTGTAGTCTGGTGGAGGAGACAGAGAAAAAGACAAGGGCATATAAACAACATGACTAAAACACGGTGCTGCAGCAGCGAAGGAAAAGCATGAGCAGGTTCCTGAGAAAGAAAGAACGGAAAGGGAAGCTGCTGCGGAGGGTGGTCAGGAAAACCCTCCCTGCGAAGCCGTGCATACAGCCGGCCTTGCCAGGGAAGAGCGGCTGTCTGTCTGCAGGAAGCCGAGTGCTAAAGTGCGACCCAGGAGCCTGTCTGGGGCCTGAGACAGTCGAAGGAAAGAGGTCAGACAGGTGGGCAGCAGCACGGGTGCCAGGAGCTGGGATTTTGATTCATGTGCGATGAGAGGCTACGTGAGGATGTCAAGGAGGGAAGCGACACGATCTAATTTAGGTCCTAAGAAGTTTACTCTGGTCCCTGCGTGGAAACTGACTGGAGTGTGGGAGCCCCGTTAGTGAGTTGCTGCTGTGATTACAAACCCTGTGGCCAGAGGTGACCCTGTGACCCACACAGCAAATGGTAGTGGGAGACAGAGAGGTAGGTGGTTCCGGGTATATTTTGAGGGAAGAATCTGGAGAATTCATTGGTGGTGCGGGTATGATGCGTAATGGCAGGTAGGAATCAGAGTGACCGCTAGGTTTCTGACTTGAGAAATCAGGAGGATGGTGGAAGAGATTGGGGAATAAGTGGTATGCTTAGAGGAAAAATAAACCCCTCCCTTTTGGATATTTATGAAGATATTTAAACGGAAAAATCAAGTAGTCAAACATGAGTCTGGACTTCAGACGAGTGTTCTGGGTTAGAACGATAAATTTAAGAGGCATCTGGTATAGTTGATACCTAAGACACAGGAAGATACGAAACGACCCCCGAGGGATGTGCAGAGAGAAATGAGCACCGGGGGCCTAGTCCTGAAGAAAGCCAGCAGGAGGATGGAACCATGTGGGAGGAAGAAACCAGGAGCGGGCGGAGTCCTGGGAGCCCGGGGAGAAGTTGCTGGGAGTGTGTGAGAGAGAGGTGTGCTGGGTGCTGCAGACAGGTTGCCCACGGTGGGGGCAGAGACGCCCCCACTGCACAGAGGCACAGGGAGGCCAGGCACTCGACAAGCCTCGGGGCTGTGGTCGAGGCTGGCGGTGCGTGAGTGGACAGGAAGCGTTTGAGTGGTGGCTGGACAAAGGATCAAGGGCTGATTTCTGCACTGATGAGGATCGATCCAGGGGGCAGGAAGAGACAGCAGAGAGGAGAAGGCGCTGTCTAGAGCAGACAGAGAGGGCGCACACATACCACAGCTGGTGAGACCGTCCACTGGAAGGAGGAGCGTGCAGTTTGCTGGGCTGCCACAACGAGGCACCACGAGGTGTGTGGCTTCAGCAACGGAAAGGTTGTTGCTCTCACAGCTCCCGAGCTGGAAATCCAAGATCAAAACGTCAGCAGGGCTGGTTCTTCCTGAGGGCTGTGAGGGAAGGATCCAGGCCTCATCTCTCAGCTTGAAGCTGCCATCTTCTCCCTGCGGCTTCACATCGCTTCCTTCTGTGGGTGTCTGTGTCTTGGTTTCCTCTTCTTCTAAGGACAGCAGTAATATTGCATCAGGGCCCTCCCTGATGACCTGATTTAACTTTACCTCTTTAAAGACCCTATTTCCAAATATGTTCGCGTTCCGAGGTACTGAGGGTAGAACTTCAACGTATTTATTTGGTGTTGCAGGGGGAGGCGGGGAGGCAGGGCACACAACGCAGCCCCCAGCAAGAAAAACATTTCTTCTCCTGTAACTGAACAGGGGAAAATGGAGGGGCAGGCAGGGTAGCTGCGTAGATTGGTGGCGAAAGGCAGAAAACTGCTTAACTCCATGGCTTTTAGAATCTCAATGAAACAAGGATGGACAGGATATTAGAAAAGAGAAAAAAGTTCAAAACAGTCGCCTGGGGAAGTGGGAACATTGTCTGACTAAAGAAATACAGTAGGATCCCTGGGCAGTGATAAGGGCCCATGTCAGTTTCGTGGTCATGAATTTAAAGTGAGACTATTCGGCGTGGTCTGTAATTTCCCGTAGCAACATGCAGCTGCTCCAGAAGGCGGAAGCAAGCAGATGGGATTGTACCAGGCAAGCGTCACTCACCAGTAGGAATTAAAATAACATGCAATTTTTAGAGAGGTTTAAAATAACACAAACATTTAGACAGAATCTATCACTCTGTACCAAATGCTAACTGCTGCCAATTACACGCCTATCTTTCTCTGTTTCTCTCTGATCTTGAATGAATCCCCTTGTGTTAAATCTTTTCTTAGAACCTGAAACTTTCTGTGGTCTGTTTCACCTCTCGGGGTTTCAGAATAGCTGAACCTAACAAGTAGGGCCATCGAGACTGCAGTCAGGGGTGCTCCCAGCAGGCCCTCAGGAAAGACCAAAGTTTATCTGGCGGCAGAAGGCCAAGCCAAATTCCTGCTCGGTGGAGGACTTGAGATTCATTTACCTCATGTTTCCTTACAACTAGGGAGCTGGAAAGGTTACAACTTTTTGTGTATACAGCCTGAAATTAACTTTTATTTATTCACTTAGTAAATATGTGCTTTCTGTGTGCATGGGCCATTCTTGGTGCAGTGAACAACAAAAATCTCTGCATACGGAGTTTAATAGGGGAGATGGAAACAAACACACAAATAAGTAAAATTTTAATATCAATTTAGATGGGGATAACACTATGAGGAAAAATAAAGCATAATGAAGGATTAGGCAGGGAAAAGTTTAGACAGGGCGATGGCATGAACTTGAGGGAGTGCACTTGGGCAGAGCATGATGGAAGCCAGAGGAAAACATCCTACAAACCCAGAGTGTTTCTCTTTGCTATAAATTTTTACTGAATTGCAAATTGAATGATGATAAATCCGTCTCATGGGGAATTCTACTTCCTAAAACACAGACTTTGTGTACAAAATTTGATTAGCCTTTGCTTAGATTGTAAATATTGCAACAATGTAAAAAAAGTTCTGTTATCAAATTATTAGTGAATGCACAACTATTATTTTCTCTGTATCGAATGGCCTCTCTATTATTTTAAATCTTATGGCTGATTAGCGCTCATAAACAAAGTTAACAGAAACCTTGAAGCCACTGAGATTCTCAATTTTCATGGACAACTAAAAGGCACTCCAGTAGTGTTCCCTACACCATTACAATTGCAAATGGGATTTCTATAGTCGACTCTCATAACACAAAAGATATTTCCATAGCACTGTATTCTCACATGAGCTTTTTCCAAATATAAATTCACCTCTGATGCAAAGTAAAAGAATAAATCTGGGTATAAACCTTAGATCTTTACAAAAATTAACTCAAAATTGATCATAGATCTAAGTGTAAACCACAGAATTTTATAGTTTTATAACTTCTAGAAGATAGGAGAAAATCAAGAGGGGAGATGACTTTTAGATGCAACACTACAAGCACTATCCATGGAAGAAAAAATGATAGATTGACTTCATTAAAATTTACAACTTCTGCTTTGTGGAAGATGCTGTTAAGCGGATGAGAAGACAAGCCACAGACTGGGTGACGATGTTTACAGGACATATATCTAATAAAGAACTTGTATTCAAAATACACGAAGAACTTTTAAAGCTCAATAATAAGGAAGCAAAAAACGCAATTTAAAAATGGGCAAAAGATCTGAGCAGACATCCCACCAAAGAAGATATACAGATGAAAAATAAGCACATAAAAAGATATTCACCATCCTGTGTTATTAGGAAATTGGAAATTGAATCAACAGGGACATACCAGGACACAAGCATCAAAATGGCTAAAATTCAAATATCTAACCGTACCAAATGTGGTGAGGCTGCAGAGCAACAAGAACTCTCATCTGTCACTGCCGGGAATACGCCGTGGTACAACCACCTTAGAAGACAGTTTGGTAGTTTCCTTCAAAGCAAACCATAATCTTACTACATAATCCAGCAATCATGCTCCTAAGCATTTACCCAAATGAGTCAAAAACTTATGTTCTCACACAACTTGTACACAAATGTTTATAGACATAACTGCCAAAAATTGGAATCAGCGAATATGTTCTTCAATAGGTGAATGGATAAACAAACTATAGTACATCCATGTAATGACATATTATTCAGTAGTAAAAAGAAAATACGCTTTCAAGCCAAGAAAGATATGGAGAAACCTTACATGCATACTGCTAAGTGAAGGAAACCAGTGAAAGAGGCTACATGAATCCAACTTTATGACGTTCTGGGAAAGGCAACGCTATGGAGACTGTAAAGAAAAGATCAGTGGTTGTCAGTGTTTCAGAGTGCGGGAAAGAGCCATGAGTAGGTGAAGCACAGAAGAGTTTCAGGGCAGTGAAACTGTTCTGTGTGACATTGTAACGGCAGTTACATGCTGACATACATTTGTCAAAGCCCATAGAATGTACGACGTGAAGAGCAAACCTTAATGTAAACCATGGACTTCAGTTAATAATAATGTATCAGTATTGGCTCCTCGACTATGACAAAAGTAACCCACCAATGAAGATGTTGACAATAGGGGAAACTGTGCAAGAGAGAGGGGATATGTGGAGAGTCTCTGTACTAGCTATTTAATTTTTCGTTAAACCTAAAAGTGCGCTACAAAATAAAATATTAACTAAAAGAATAATATAACGCGCCAACTCTTGAAATCCCATTCCCCTCATTCCTCAGGGTCTGTTGTTTTGTTGCTTTTTGTTTGTTTAATGACTTTTCTGAACTAATTCTGTAGAGTCTCTATTCTTTGCTCCGTGTGGCCACTGAAGTATCTGCCCGGTTGCTCAGTGGTCAGCCAGCGATCTCACGAAATTCCCTTAAAGGCCTTGAACCAGTAGGTCTCCCGCTCTCAGACGAGGGGCTCTGCGTGCGCTCCGGGTCTCGGCCGCTGCCGTGGCCTCTGCTCCCCGGGCCGCCCGCGAGGGGGCGACAGGCCTTTCAAGCCTTTGCAGGTCTGCGCACGGCCCTGCGCACGTGCGGGGTCTTCGCTTTTCCCATGATATGTTGGACCTATTCAAGGTCCTCTGTCGGCATCTCATCCCTGGGTTTTCCTTGTGACATGTGTGGCCAGACTCTCGCTCTCCCCAGCGGGCATCCCGAGAGGGGCTCGCCGGGGGCCCGCGGCGGGGAGTGGAAATGAGGCGACTTAAAACACCGCAGAACACACTGTTCTTTCTAAATTCAGCCCTATTCTGGCATAGGTGCTCCCTGGAGTGCCGTGAGCCTTTGGCTAATTGCCAGAGCCTCGAAAGCGTTCATTCCGACCATTGCTGCGGGTCGCCGTCGGGAGGAGCGGGTCGTCTCCGCCCTGGCTCCGCGCCGCGGAAGTTTCTCTCCGCCTCTCTGCACCAGCTTCGTTCCGTGAAGTTCCAGGGTTCACACAGGTAAACCTTAGTCAATCTCATTATTGAAACGTTTGAATTAAACATTAAATATTTATTTAAAACATATGAGGTAGTTATTTTTTAAAAGTAGGTGCTAACTCATTTTACTTCACTGAAGCCTCAGATTTTAATTCTAGAGTTCGTCATGAACTGGAGCATTGGCCCTCGCTCCCGACTGCGCATTAGGAGCACCCAGGGGACTCCTTCAAAATACTGGTGCGTGGGCTGCCCCGCAGACACCCTGAACCGAGCCCCCCCTGTGGGCGGGACCCAAGTCTCCGCAGTGTTATTTTTGAGTTTCACAGCTTATTGCCATTCTCAGAGAAGAAGAGAGTCAAGCGTTCCCCAGTGCTACATCTGGCGCTGATTGATTTGACCAACTTTGGGAGCAGCTAGACAGAGAGGACCAAGCTCTAGAAGGAGCAAAGGACAGCAATCTGCTAGCAGAAATCGATTCAGGAGTGTTTTCAGTGATAAATAACACGGTGACTGTAAAAATGCCTTGAAAAATGAAAAGCACAATACAAATAGTTTTATTGTGTTTCAAAACTATTTTGATAACCATGTGTATCTGCCTGTAGGGGATTAGTTAATTGTGATCTATTATCATAAATTGGATATTTCTAGAAAGGTCCCAAATGCAAAGCTTCCATTGACCCTGGGACATGTTACCCTCTTGGCATAGACGTGTGACAATATGCTCAAAGTATTGCCAACCAGGGAAGTGTCCTGAGCTTTGATATCCACAGTTTTTATTGGGGCTTCATTGTATAGGCATGATTGATACAGTGTTTACCCCATGGTTGAACTCAGTCTCCTCCCCAAAGGTTGGGATGATATTACATGGCCCAAGGGACCCACCACGTGTCAACTTGCTAACATAAACCGTTAGGTACGGTCTGAGAGGTACCACCATGAACAAGGAAGATGGTCCCATTGCTCTAGAAATTCCGAAGTTTTAGGTAGTACCTCCCAGCAGTTGGGGATAAAAGCCGGATGTCTCTTTGGGCAGTGTCAGATTCTTTACTATATAACATCATTACTAAAGTTTGAGCTGTGTTAGGCTGCTGTTATTTAACCAAATCATAATAACTGAAATTTGTGCATGTTGGAGCCATGCAAAGTAAAAACTGCATATACATTTGCACATGTGTAAAGTGCCCATAAAAAATAAAAACAGTTTATCAGAAGGTATCTTTAAAAAGCCTTTTTAAAAAAGCATACATTGGAGTCAATGATCTCATACTGTGATTCATTCAAAGAGCAACATCAAATATTCAAAAATTTATGCCAAAAATTAAAACTAACTTAAATTGGAAAATGGTTATGTTTGAGAGATTTTAATCCATCAAATTGAGAAATGTTTTCATATAGTGTTAACTGAAAAAGTATATAAGATTATAAATGTAACATGATCAAATTTATGTCAGAAGGCATACTAAATTTTGTGTGGTAGTTATTTTTGATCTGTAGAAAAATAGTAAGTTGCTAACAGTTTTGCTTCATCACATATTTCAATTTTTTTCTATGAGATTTTTTAGAAAACTAAAATTTAAAACACAATAACTTGCATAAAGAGTTCATAAATAGTCATGGGTTTGATACATTTCTTATTGGGGTACCAATTGAACATTATAAAGTGATTTTATAAAAATAAGGCATTTAGAAAAAGAGGATTTAGAATGGCCATCTGTAATCTACATTGTATACAAGATCTTTCTGGGCATGCAACCTTCTCAAAATTATATGCAAACTTGTCCAGGCATTTGTTTTGGGAGTGGAGATAGAGCAAAATTCTATCAGATGTGCAAAGGATATGTGAACTCAAAAAAATTAAGAACTCAATTAGAGAAAATTCACAGAAGGAACGCAACAGATGAAACTGTAAATGTAAGAAGGAAGAGTAATATTTTGATGGGAAAACAAGTCATAAAGGATTTTCTCAATACAAAAGTTAGCATTGCAGGGTGATCAAAATGGTACTGGCTTTGAAATTGGTGGACTAGGGTTCCAAGTCCAGTATCACTTCCTAGAATTGTGACATGAACAAAGGTATGCAGCCTCCCTGCTGTGTTCTGAATGTGTTCCCCACCCCAAATCCATAAGATGAAACTAAGCTGAAGAGGTAGAACCTTTTGGGAAGTGATCAAGTCATGAATGCGGTGCCCTTAGAAACGGGATTAGTGTCCTTGTAGAAAAGGCCAGAGGAAGCTAGCTTATCCATTTCCGCCATGTGAGGACGTATCGAGATGTAGCTATGAATCAGATAGCCCTTGTTAGACATTGAATCTTGCTAATGCCTTGACCTTGGACTTCACAGATGCCTGGACTATGAGAAATAAATTTCTGTTGTTTATAAATTACCCAGGCTAAGGTATTTTTGTTATAGCAGCTCAAAAGGACTGAGACATTCCCAGTCTATCATTGAGTCTGCAAGTCTAGAATATTAATTAAAGCTGGAGGAGTGTTAGTAAATACAGTGCTAAATAGTTTACATGTACCATCGCATTGACATAATGACCAAAGGAGGCAGGCAATATTATCCCTATTTTAGAGGTAAGGAAGCTAAGACCTACCCACCAGAATAGCAGCAAAACATGCAATATGCACTTAGCATATGGCCTAGCACAAGGAAAATAAAAACTGCTTGTTTCCATGCCAATTGAAATGTAACAATTATTATTTTACATTATTATTACCGCTTAGCCATTCCTATGCTTTCCTATCCACTCCTCTCCCTGATGTATTAAAAAGTGCTAGAAATACAATTAACATCTTTAACTCAGCCCACATCGATACCCTTGAAAAGGTAAATAATCCAGACATAGCCAATTAATTTCCCCAGAGGGACATTGAAATGCCAGTCAGACTGAACGTTCACCAAATGATACAAATCCTTTGCGGCATTCCACTCCAAGACAAAAAGTCTATGAATACGATATAGTAATTTATTGCTGAGAACGATAAAGTTGTGATTATTGAGATAAATACCAAAGTATACCCATTTCAGGAAGCCTCCTCTTATTCATTCTTTATCGACTCCGCAAATGTTTCTTGAGCAGCTACTTAGCATCAGACCATCCTTAGGATCTGGGCACAGCAAAGAAGGACAGAAAGAAATCTCCTTCCAGGCACATGGTCATAAGAGTATCTTGTGTACTCTGCATGTCCATTGTGTCTAGCTGCTTTAGCGAACTTATAAACTGGATTTACGTATGGAATTTTTGGAAGATTCTTGGTTAAAATTTGGGTCACAAGAAACCATGATATTGAGTTACTTGAAGCAGGTGACCTCTGACACTTGGTGACACAGGCTGCAGATTTTAGGGAAAGTGCCTAAAGGAAATAAGGTCATTTGTTAATTTTATAAACCTAGTATTATAAGGCCGAGATAGGCATCATATTTCTTCATCAAATTTGAATGAAAAAATTGTGTATTTTTTTGTGAGATGACTAACACTGAAAAAAATTAAGTGAAGAGTAACTTGTACTTATAAAATAAAATAACCAGTCCAAAAAATTTTTGCAGTGGATTTCAAAGTATTGCCCAAGGAAAAGTCCTAAAAGGAACCACAAATTTAACTCTTATGAGGCAAATATTTCTGTGACATTGTTGTCAAATCTGTTCTAAATTGTTAATTATTGGCCAAGCACGAACGAGGGTGGTGGTTCACACCTGTAACCCTAGCACTCTGGGAGGCTGAGGCAGGAGGATCGCTTGAACTCAGGAGTTTGAGACCAGCCTGAGCAAGAGCCAAACCCATCTCTAGTAAAAATAGAAAAATTAGCCCGGCATTGTGGAATGTGCCTGTAGTCCCAGATACTCAGGAGGCTGAGGCAGGAGGATTGCTTGAGCCTCGAAGTCTGAGACTACAGTGAGCTATGATGACACCACTGCTCTGTACCTGGGGCAACAGAGTGAGACTCTGTCTCCAAAAAGTAAAAAAGAAAAAAAGAAAATAAATTGTTAATTAGTTTTATTGCAAAGTAGACATTACCTCACCCCATCCTTTTTGTTCCTTCTTTTCTTCTCTTTGTGGTAGTAATAAAGAGAGTGGGAGAGCACTTTACTTGGGGTTAAGGTTCTTAATCTGTCGGCATTTGTAATATGACTCTTATTTTGGTACCTAGCTGCACAGAGTGAGATAACTGACGTGTTTTGTTAACAGAGCAAATTAGCCACGTTAAAATGTGGAATTCTGTTAGTTGCTATATAGGTCACTTAGCTTTGCATTATCTCATAACCGCAATAGGTGACTTTAATCAGCTCTGGTCAACATTGTAAAAATACGCACCAAACGTTATCAAGGGGATCAGGTGAGGCAGTAACAAGGTGGAAATCCACTAACAATGCAGAAAAAGTATTTTCAGACAGCTACCCTCTTTGGTAACTAGCTAGCATTGTCATCCTAAATCTAAGGTAATAAACACTATGTAACAAAGTATTGATGGATTATTTATTATTTGTGACAGTACAAGATGAACAGATATCTTTCCTTTTCAAATTACTAATGCCCAGTAAATGACAGATGCACTTTTAAGAAAAAATTATTCATTTTATTTGCATTTGACATCATACAAGGACTTTAAAGCACTGATTATCTCCCAGTCACTACCGGAAACCCTCACCCGCACGTGCGGCCACCACGCAGGCACACAGATGCACGTCCGACAAGGCGTGCAGCAGAGTGTGGTAAGAATGCACTTTCTGTTAAGCCTCTCTGAGCTGTGGGCTGTCACCTGGCAATCAAGGTTTCTGTTGAGGTGGGGACCTGTATAAAGAGTTAATGACACTCACCTGTGGGCAAGAAAAACTAATTAGAAAAGTAACTTTACATAATAATGGTTGGCTATTGATTTTTAGCAGGAAACACGTTAATGTTTAGTCCTTTCCAGTGTAAAAACCAAACACCACCAGTATACTTCTAGTGGCTTCTCTCCCTTAAGGTTTTAGCATTCGCGCTTGCAAATTTCAATTAGATTAAAAGTTCAGTACTTCAAAGGGATTGCAGAATTCTAGGGAAGAAATGGTAAACTATTAATTTTGTTCTCCCAAGGTGGGCCTTAGTGGTCTTCAAAATGACTGTGTTTATAGAAATTATTTAAACAGATAGTGGAGCAAACTTTTAACACACTGAACATTTATGAGCCTTTATTGACCGTAATTCTCATGAATTTAAAGGAAGCAAAGCACTTCTCAGAGCATCCAGTCAGTCAGAATACGGAAGGGCTCCCCTAGAGGGAGGCACAGGTGACAATATTATACATCTTACAGAGTAGCATATAAATAATGCTTCTTGAATAACTACATTTCTTTTAGGTATTAAATTGTGAGATTATAACGAGATTATCTTTACTTTTATTGAAGTAACACGTTTGTATCTCTGAAAGTTGATTATACGGACTGGGTCATTCCCGTCACACCCAGCTAACACGGAACAGGGAGGCCAAGGGGAGCAAGCGCTCAGCGCCGTAACGCCGCTGCAAGAGTGCGATTCTCGGAGGCCCGGCTGCTGCGACACCTGCTGCAACCCGAAAGCAGTTTCATCTAACAGCTACTGAAACAACCTGCTGAAACTCCAAGGCTAGTTTTACCCAAGGCATTCACTCACCAATCAGAGCTTGCAAGCCCCAAACCTCGCTAGTGCCAGTGAACTTTCTTTCGAAATAATATATAACATTTCTCCTTTTCGTAAAACGTCCAACCTTCTCTTTGTTCTTCAAACATACCAAAGATGTCTGTGTGTGTGCCCTGAATTACAATTCTTGCTTCTCGAATAAAATGTTTTAAATTTAGAGATTCGTCTCTATATTTTATTTTATTTATTTATTTAGAGATAGAGTCTTGCTCTGTGACCCCAGGTGGAGTGCAATGGTGCCATCATAGCTCACAGCAACCTCAAACTCCTGGGCTCAAGCGATCCTCCTACCCGAATCTCCCGAGTAGCTGGGCCTACAGGTGTGAGCCACCATGCCCAGCTAATTTTTCTATTTTTGGTAGAGATGGAGTCTCGCTCTTGCTCACACTGGTTTCCAACTCCTGACCTCAAATGATCCCCCTGCCTCAACCTCCCAGAGTGCTAGGATTACAGGCATGAGCCACCGTGCCCAGCCTTGTCTCTGTATCTGATATGACTTTGACATACTCGTAGTTTTAGGAGTCGAATTGTCCTTCATCAATTTCTTGTCTCCATCTCCCTATCCAAATCCCACCGCTCGACACAATCATTTTTGGCTGGTTTAGCAATGTCTAGCAGTCTCACTTTTGTATATCATATTTTGTTGTCATCTTTTATTCATCTTTATTATTCATTATTTTACTTTCTATTATGGAAAATGAAGATTTGGCTATGTTATCCACCCACAACTTCCTTTCTCTCCAGCCTGCTGTTATATGGTTACATTGGCCTTTGGGTCCGGCATCATTAGCAAGTTCGGAGGAGAGCATATTTTTTGACAATCATCCTTCCTTACCCTCCAGCACGCAATCTGGCCATACCTAACTCTAGGCCTCTTTTCTAGCATCTCTGGTATCTTGTGCTCCAGGCACAAAGAACAGTTTACCCCTCCTAGGGCATCCAGGGTCCTCACATGTGTGCTTTCCTCCCCAGGAATAGCCCACTGCCCTCTGCACCTTGCAGACTCCTCACGCCTCCAAACCTCACCTCTTCAGAAACTCCCCTGCTGTGCTCCCATGACACCGGCCCGGTTCCTCTGTCATAGCCATCACTGGGTCACATAAATTAGAGGCAAACATATCATTCAAGGTTATTTGCAGCCTTTCATTCCAGACTAGAGGTGGAAGGGATAGGACTAAAGGCTGAAGAGGATGGAGTAGACAGAAGCTTTTCCTGGGGAGTTTGGGGCAGTGCCAGCAGTACTCCTAGGGTTGCTATGTTCACATGGAGACTTTGAGAAACTCACCTGAAGCCCGTGCAGCACAATTACGGCTGCCCCCAGCAGTTACTCCTGAGCCAGCACCTGCTGTCCTCGTGGGACTCACCTCCAGCAGCCCCCAGGGGAGACCTGCTTGATAACACACCCCTAACCGGCTTCTTTCCCTTCCTGTCTCACTTCCCTGCTCCTCTACTGGTGGTGTGCCCTGAATCCACCCCCGAATCATCTTCTTACACACTCCCCTTTTCAGAGTATGGTTCTGGGAGAACCTAAGTTAAGAAAGCACTTGACTTATTTCAGGATTGCTTGGAATTGCGTGCATAGTGCTGACTGTCCTCACCCACTTCAGGGTCATAATGTGCCTGTCTTTCTCTCCAGACTGGAGGGCAGTGGCCGTGTCTTATTATCTGACTCTTAACAGATTCTTTGTGAATTGAATAAATGTATGAATGAAGGGAGGGTGTCCCACAGGAGCCATGCGGCGACACAGGAGACTCCCATTGCTTGCATGTTTTAGCAAACAGATGCTCGTCGGGAGCTGGTCCGTGTCCAGTAGGGGATGTGGCTCAATAGATATTTTAGTCACATTCACACTCCCCTAATGAGTTGTTTCTTCCAAACCCACATAGCATATTATTGGTTTTAAAGATATTTTCACTATTTAATAATAATAATGATAATGTTTCAGCAGAGGAACTTTTTATTTAGAGTTTAATGATCCTGGAGAGTCATTACGTTTCTTTCTTTTCTTTTTTTTTTTTTTATTTCAGCATATTATGGGGGTGCAGATGTTTAGGTTACATATGTTGCCCTTGCCCCCCCCAAGTCCGAGTTTCAAATGTTTCCATCCTTCGGGCGGTGCGCATTGCACTCTTTGTGTATGCATATGCCCGTCCCCTTCCCTCCTCTCCTCTCCCCCCTCCCCCCTGCCCTACATCCAATAGATGTTATTCTTATATGTGCACTTATGTGTTGATCAGTTAATACCAATTCGATGGTGAGTACATGTGGTGCTTGTCTTTCCATTCTTGGGATACCTCACTTAGTAGAATGCGTTCTAACTCTATCCAGGAGTACACAAGAGGTGCTATATCACCACTATTAAAGAAACATCAATAAATTCTTGTGCTGATACGACCAGTGGAATTAAGGTATATTTTGTTTTTCCATGACATTGGGGTTTTGGCACATAAACAGCAGGCATTCACATTTCTCAGTAGTGAGCCAGTGCAGATCAGTATTGGTGAGGTCATTCATGTTTCTCCTGCTTGGATCTTGGCTTGGCTACTTTTAGAAATTCAGCATGCTTTATGAAATTGTTTTTTCTATATAATTATTTTCTCTGAGTGCCATCATGTTTACATTTTGATGCAGTTTTAAATTTTATTATAAATATTGATGTCTTGCAATTGCATTTTGCTTTCTATCTCCAAATTGTTTCAATTTGCACAATCTCTTGCTGCCGAACTCAGATAAAGCAGACTGCAGTTTTACCTTCGCTTCTACTGAAGTTGAATTTGAGCTGAGCCAATGTTGGAAACACTGGAGAACTGTCTATACCCTCAGGATTCCTGTGTTGCACAAGGCTCCTCTGATGTTGGTTGACCTTGACTGCCAATGGGATCTAAGTTGCTCGGTAGTCAGAGAAGACAAGATTTGGAGATTGTATTCAATGGTTCAGCTCATGGTTTCTGTGTCCAATGTCAATGTGTAAGAACATTGTCTTTTTGGAAAATGCATAATACCTGCCATATGCCAAGCATTGTGCCCTATACTTTATACATAAGATCTCACTTATTTTTCACATCAACCCTGGGAACTTTCTTCATTTTACAGATGGAGAAATTATGTATCAGAGATGCTTAGAAATTGCCCAAGATCACACAGCTAGTAAATGAGGGAGCAAACTGTCTCCAAACCCTGCTTTATCTCCTCTGCTTTCCATCCTGCATTTTGAGAGTTTTTGCCTTTGGATGAAACCATCCACGTCAAGTTATCTTCCTATTTCTATAAACACTATCTTTAAAGACCCAAGGACCTGGACGTGCTTGCTGTCCTAGCCACTAACAGTTCAGAAAAGAGGAGAGACTTTTTCCGATGCTCTCTGATCCTCAGCAGTGTGCTGTTTTCACAGAGTGACCTAATAAACTTTTTCTGCTGAGCATCGGCATTGATGGCTTTGGCTGCCTTCCATATCTACTGGAGAATTTTGTGTTCCAGAAAATGCCCGTGCTGCAAATAACTAGTTTGCACCTATATATGGAAGGCACGGTGGAAAAACTAGCGAAGGGTGTAGAGATGACTGACAGGTGATTCTGGCCCTCAGGTGGGGGCAATCAGACACGTCTCTAACAGCCACAAGTGGAAAGCGAGCCATAGCACAAGAGGTAGACTGACCAAGTGCAAGGAGGCTGACTAGGTTAATCCAAGGAACGGAACTTATAAGACTCAAGGTTCCAGAAAAACAAAAGCCTAAACTAAGTAAATGGCACACCCTGGAGTTGTGCAGTGCATCGCTTGTGTGGCTGCCATTGGGAGGTCTGCTGAAATTCCAGGGTTAGTCATTTCAGGAGCAGCTGTTGGACATTCTCACAGGATGAGCCTTTTCCATGTTCATGGGCAGCTGAGAAATTTGCCGAACTATGTAGCACACTAAGGAACACGTGGGCCATCTCTAGACACACTCCTGCTGGGAAATCCCTGTGCCATGTGCAGAACATTTCATCATTTAGCATTGTCATTTTAAAGGGCTCTCTTGTCAGCAGGACCCAGACTATCACATTAGGGTTTATTGGTGTAGGTAGAGGTGGAGATGGAGGGAGGACTTAGAACTGAGTCTAAAGGAATTGCCTTTCTTGTTCCCCTGACTTGACCAGAGCTTGGAGAACCTTGCACTGTAAGTACCTGGACTTACCCAGGGAGTGTGCAGCGCTCAAGTTTCCAAATCCTTTGCAGGATTGGAGTGGGCACTGATACGGCTTCTGCTTCTTTGAGCTCCATACTGGTCCCCACAAAGACAGACAGTGGCACGGGATCAAGGGTGGAGGGACAGAAGCATGTATGGGTCTCATGGCAATCTTTGACGCCCCTGTCTTCCCTGCCCTTCCTCGCCCTGCTGGTTAGGGCTCAAGTCCTGCTGCAATGTCCCTCCCCCTCATTTCCATCCCCTCTGCAGGTGCATGAGATCTGGCCCCTAAGCTTCCTGCCCAAAGGGCACAGTGTTGTCTCCTCATTGCTCCCCTCTCTGACATCTTTTCTGTCCATTGCTAGAGTAACTCACAGTTCTACACTCTGCACTGAAGCTCTGCACTGCTATCAGCTCCTGTGCACACACCTCCAAGAGCTCCCTATTGCCTGCCAAGCTAGGTGTCAATGCCTCACTCGAGCCTCCTAGGTCCTCAGGGATATGACCACAGCTGTTGGATTTGGCGACAGCCAAACTAGACTACATCCTGGCCCCTACATGGCGTGGCGATTTTGACCTTGTCTTGATTCATCCTGCTTCAGCCACTCAGGACTTCCACCACTACCTATCAAATGTCACCATCTTTTAGGGCTCTGCTCAAAAGTCAGTGCCACCTCCCCTAGAGTCTGATCGTTTTATTTGAATTGCTTTGGTGAATGTGAATTATTCCTTTGTATGCACATATTTTTATTTTACATGAATAATATTGTGTTATATATCTTGTGCTGTTTTATCATTCCTCACCAAGCACTAGATTCTTGAGATCCATCCATTCTGCTGTGTATTTCTCTAATCCGTTGAGCTCCCTGACATTTTTCCTGTTTACTTCCCCAGTGATGGGTAGCAGATGCTTTCTGCCTCTCACCAGCACAGGATACGTCGTAATGAGCAATAGTAACAACACACCAGAATCTCACACCACTTCAAAGTCCCTCCCATGTCCCAGGCACCATTCTCAGCCCTTCAGTCCCCTACAGTGAGCCTATGAGGAACTATTATTCCCCCCATTTTACAAAGGAGCAAATAAAGGCACAAGGAGGTTCAGTCACCATGTACCAGTCCCTGTGTGGACTTGTGAGACAAGCCTGGGCGTGGCATTGCAGGGGGTGGGACGAGGGGCTCACAGGGTATTATACCCTTAATTTGACGAAGTAGAGTTATTCAAATTGTATTCAAATTATTCAAATTGGTTCCTGTGTACCAATCCCCACGCCAACACAAAAGCACAGATACACACCAAGCACGGTGCCTTTGGGAGAGCCAGGAGAGTGGGAACGGGAAGGAAGTTAAAAGGAATATGTGTACATGAAAACAAGAGGCGCCTTACAGGGCCAAGGAATGTGATTAACTCCACTTGTACCTTAGGTTTCCCCACTGACCCCTGACCTGCCCCAGCCTACAGCCCTCCCTCTACCTCCCATCCTGGCAAGCAGGTGTGCTCTCTCCTGCCCACTCCCATGTCCTTTGCCAGTGTCCTCACAGGACACTGACCCCTGGCCTCCTGTCATTGTACTTCGGATGCTCATCTTATCTTCTTTAATATCCTAGGAGCTCCCCAGGGACAGGGAATGTGTTAGTTACCTGAGAATCCTTAAGGACCAAGACCACAACTGTACACAGTAGGCACTCAAAATGGCACTGGCTGGCTGAATGGAAAATGGATGAATGGAGGACTCGAGACATGAATTGTGTTTATTGAAATAAAAACTGTGGAGCAGCCCCTTTCACACACATGCACGCACACACATGCACACACACACACACCAGTGTAAACAGGAAAATCATTAAGGAGTAAAATGTGATATTTTTAGAAGAGAAGAAGATTTTGGAATCAGACATAGAAAATTCAGACTCTGATGTGTGTTAGTTCTTCAAACTTAGCTTTTTTGTGGACAATTTTCCTGATCCAAAAACTGGAGACTATTATCTGTACTTCGCAGGGTTGTCGTGGTGATGAAGACGCACAGCCCGGTGAAAGCATTGAGAATGCCTGGCTCCAGGGTACCCTATAAACATTCCTCTTCCCTCTCTCCACAGCTTCCATTCCAGCCTCAGAGGAGGGTGGCGCTGGGGGTCTCCTTTCGTCTGTCCGGAGACACACAGACACACATCACACCCAGACACATGGCTCACACATGCTCTTCCCGAGAAGCCCACTAACGCCTGCCCCTTTTCCTGATCTGTCCACAGCCCGGCATATCTTTCAGCTGAGAGCTCACATGTACCAAGGCCGAGGTCTCATCGCAGCCGACAGCAATGGACTTTCAGACCCCTTTGCCAAAGTCACGTTCCTTTCCCACTGCCAGACCACAAAGGTAAGCAGGGACCAGCCTGTTTTCTTCCCGCAGCCTGCAAGTGACCAGAGGCAGAGCCCAGGAGAGAAAAACGGGCATGCTGCCAATACCTGCGTCTCTGGGTGTGCAGGTGTTTCAGACTCCAAAGCAAATGTGTGCCAAGAAGGACTGACCTGGGGAAGATCTTTCCTTCCACTGAATCCACTGTCCTGAGGCAAAGGGAAGCAAATCCCTGAGGTGAAGGAAGGCAGGGAGGAAAAGAGGAAGGGGGAAGAGGAGCGGAAACTGGCACATCCAGGGCACCTGCTGAAGTGCCAGGCACAAGGCCAAGTGCGGTGGGGAAGGAGCAGACAAGGAAGCAGCACGGACAACCTGCACGAAGTTTATGATCCAGTCATTATTAGGGAGGCTTGGTGGGAGGAAAGTTTTCCAGTTTCGTGGTCTGGAAGCTCTAGACTTTGCATTTAGCAGCTGGGGAGCTTTGCACATTTGTAACTCACCTGTGTTTCAAAATCCCCCTCCTCTGCACAATACTATTCATAATAGATGTTGTAAGTATTAAAAGAGATAGGTTGGCTTAGTCCATTTAGTGTTTCTTATAACAGGATATCTGAAACTGAGTAATTTGTAAAGAAAAGGAATTATTTCTTACAGTTTTGGAGACTGGGAAGTCCAAGGTTGAGGGGCCACATCTGGTGAGGGCCTTCTTCCTGGTGGGGACTCTCTGCAGAGTCCCGAGGTGGTGCAGGACATCATTTGGTGAGGGCTGGGCATGCTCAACTGTTAGTTCAGGTCTTCCTTTTACAAAAAAAATTTAAGAAAGTCTTTATCAATAGTTCAGGTTTTTTCTTCTTATAAAGCCACTAGTCTGACTCCCATGGTAATCCATTAACCCATTAATCCTTGAATGGATTTATCCATTTTGAGGGCAGGGCCCTCATGACCCAATCACTCTTAAAGCCCCCACCTCACAATACTGCCACACTGGGGATTAAATTTCAACATGAGTTTTGGAGGGGACAAATATTCAAACCACAGAATGGATCTATGGCTGTTTCCTCTGTACTTTCTGCCTTTCCTCTACACTGAGTGCTGAAATGTGCAAAGGGTTCCTATTCAGGAAGAGTTCAATAGGGTGCTTTGCTCAAGAGATCATATTCTCCAAGGATTTGCTTTGCTCTCTGACTTGCTGTTTGGAGAGAGGGAAGCTCGGTAAAGACTTGCCCTCTCAGGGGGTTAAGACACCACGAGTGAAGACACAAAGCACCCTGAGATTACTTTCTAGCTCATCTTCTCTCTGGCTGCATGTCTTTGTGCAAATAGTAGAATTCACTAAACCTCAGGTTTGTTATTTTAAAATAGGGCTGTCATGAAGAAGAAAAACGTTAAGTGCATAAAATGATTGATACATGCTGGCCATTATATTGGCTGATGTTGAGAGGGCTAACATTTTTCTCCAAGGCGCAGCCCGTGACCTGGATGATCAATTAGACTGCGTTTTGATTTATGACTTGCAGACTAAAAGCAGATGTGAACCAACTTCCCATTCATTTAACCAGCACCTGTCGAGGACTGGCTCTGTGACAGGTAGCTGCAAGGGACCAGGCTCTGCTCCTGCACAGTGTGCAATCCAGGTGTGGATGCAGTCCTGCAGACAGGTGCCGCTACACTGTGATAAACTCTGTACAGACTCCTACAAGATATAAGTGGAGAGAGGTTTAGTTCCACCTGGGAAGGGAGTAGGGAGAAACCTTAGAAGGAGAGTGACTTCATCCTCATTCAGTAACTGAGCATGAAAGCAAGAAGGCACCAGACTGTTTTCTGTTTCCTGTGTTTCGAGAGGTGGTATATGGTGCAGTGATTATGAGTATAGATTCTGGGGCTGCATTGCCTGGGTCTAAATCCAGGCTCTTCCATTTATCATCAAACCCCTCTTTGTGTCTTGATTTCTTTGTCTGTGAAATAGGAATGATAACATTGTAGATTCCTCCAAGAGAATAAAACACCCAGGACAGTGCCTCACTTAAACTGGCTTTTACGCACCTGCTTGTTATTGAGGCTTCCTACAAAAAAGCAAGAAAATTCTCAAAGGATGAGCCTCTGGAACCTTCCTTCACCTGCCAAGATGACTGTGGAATCCAGGCCCTCAGAGGTGACCTTGGAGCCTGGAGCAGAGAGGAATTTAGTGAGCTCCCTGGGCTGCTGTGTAATTATCATTTGATTTTCCATACAATATTTTCCATACAGTATTTTCATTTGATTTAGATCCATATCTCAAAGGACCAAATGGCTTTTGTTTATCAAATAATCATTTGAAAGGGAAAATAAGGTTCTGTTAAGCCCTGGACTTCGCCTCCATAATTTTGAACCAAGTACCCAATTTTTGTCAATAATAATAGCTGTCATTTATTAAAAGCTCCTCATGTGCCAGGCACAATGCTAAGTATTTTATGTGCACTGTTTGCTATGTCTCACTGCAGCCCAAAGGTGTTATTAGTGCCCATATTCTGCAGATGAGGAAGGTAAGGCTCAGAGGCGATATAGCTAGAAGACGGTAGAGCTGAGGTGGAAACCAGGGTTTGTCCAATCCCAAAGGCACTTTGCTTAACCACTCTGCCTCCATTCTGGTAAGAAGGCGTCCGGTTCCCCTCTCCTGTTTCAGTGTTGTGCTGCCAAGAGGTACTGTTCTGCAGGTGACGTGCCCCCTCACGCACTCTTCATGATGGGGAAAGTTAAGCCTGGGCCCCTGCAGTCATAGCTAAGCACCACTGTTTACCTTGTGGTTCTCATCTGAACGGATCACATGGTGCTCAGGGAGAACAAGCGTCTGAAGGCTGGCCCTGCAGTCCAATCCTTTATAAAGTGACTTAATGGAATAAAATATTTCAAAGAGGGTGACCCAGTCATTACAGACATCACTGAGGACATGGGACTTGCAAACCTTGTGACTGAAGGATAAAGGGAAAGAGAGAGAGCTCTCGCAGAGAAAGGCTTTGCGGATAAAAGTGGAAGAGGGGCCAGGCACCGTGGCTCACGCCTGTAACCCTAGCACTCTGGGAGGCCGAGGCGGGTGGATTGTTTGAGCTCAGGAGTTCGAAACCAGCCTGAGCAAGAGCGAGACCCCGTCTCTACTAAAAATGGAAAGAAATTAATTGGACAACTAAAAATACATAGAGAAAATTAGCCGGGCATGGTGGCGCATGCCTATAGTCCCAGCTACTCGGGAGGCTGAGGCAGAAGGATTGCTTGAGCCCAGGAGTTTGAGGTTGCTGTGAGCTAGGCTGACGCCATGGCACTCTAGCCCGGGCAACACAGTGAGACTCTGTCTCAAAAAAAAAAAAAAGTGGAAGAGGGACTAAGTGGCTGAGGAGGAGCAGAAGAGGAGAAGGGGAGGGGATCTTATCAGGTGCATCTGGGGTCCTGGGGTTTTAAACCGCCAGGCTTAGTCCTGAGGACATGGAGGTGTCTTGGTAGACGTGATTACGCCAGTGCAGGGTAAGGCACGTGGCAGGCATTCAGTAGATGTTTACTCATTTATGAAAGAGTGTAGGCAGGAATGGAGTTAGGTGGGTAACAAGCATTTATTGAGCACCTACTGAGTTCCAGGCACTTAATATTTTCAGACAATAGTCATAACTCTGCACGGTAGGTGCTAACCCCATTTAAATAAGGAACACTAAGGTCTGAAGAGGTTAAATCACCTGCCCAAGTTGGACATGGGATAGGTAATGAAACTAGGATCTCATTCCAGAGTCATCTGATTCTAAAGCTCTACTCTGCCCATGATAGCTGAACTCCCTCATTAAAGTGTCAGCTAAGTGCTTACCATAACGTCCCAAACAATGTCACTTAACCCAGTTATGATGCATAACTCTTTAGGGGAGCCCTTAAGAAATTAGGCTAATCATAGATACCTTGGCAGAGAAGTGGGCAAATGCACCCCTCAGAGGTGGTCATGTGGTCCTTTCACTCATGGGAGCTACTTGAGGACAGATCAATACACACTCATTCATTCATGCAAATAGTTCTTGAGCACCCACTATGCGCAGAATGTTGTGTTAGTGCCTAATACTGTGCCGAGCACATTGTAGGTCCTCAATAAACAACATGATGAATGAATGCTGGCCTATGAATCTTATCAAGTAGCATTTACAGCCCAGCGCCAAGAAGACATCAAAATATTTCTGTAGGAAAGATATTGTCGTAAATTGCTTTGGTATCACTGTCAGGTGCATGCTGCAAAAGAGACAACATTTCCATTTTTGAAAACAACATAACACATTGTTCTTTGTGACGTCAGTCACTGACACAGGGTATCTTTGCACTGCAACTCCATAACTCCTGTTTATTGATTGGTTGAAGCCATTGATTTCCTGTTAGAAAAGTTAGACTTTCTTTGAAATATTATATTCAAAACCTTGTTGTGTTATAAAATACCCTAAAAACAAAAAGCAAGAAGAGAAAAAAATTGTGAAAATGCACAATATTTTTATGACTTACATAAAGAAGAACGATAAAAATATTCTTTCATGACCATGGTGCAAGTGACTTAATGCCGTGCTTAGAGATGCCTCGATATAAAACTCTGGGATGATAGTTTTATGTGGACTTTGGAATCCAGGCCAGGCCTCTCTCCCATTCCTCCTGGATTGTACAGTGACAGATAAAGGTGCAGTTCAGAGGTGCCATGGAAATGTCCCCAGGACCCCACAGCTGCTATGATACATTTACCTGTGAAATCACTCATTTGCCTGCAAGAGAGAGAAATGTGGTTTTGAACTCTTTCCAGGACAGGCCTCCCATAGTAATGAGGCAGCTTCTGCCAAGGTGCAAAGTGCACCAATCCTAAGATCTTTAGCTCTGTGAAACTGACATGTTTTCAAATATTCAACTAAACAGAGAATAGGATACAAGTCCAAATATGCCCTCACTTCTGAAGGCACCACTTGAACAGCCTGGCAGGGGACCGTGAGCCACTTCTAGGTGAGACACTCGTGGTTCTAGGTGAATTATGCAGGTTCCTGTTCTCTTTGTCCTTTGATTTCTCCATGTGTATACTGGGTGTAGACAACTATCAAGGCTGCACTTTGCTGCCATAGCAAATCCCATGGATGGAAGATGTCATGTAAAATGTCGTTGACGGTTGTTTTGAAGATCCTGGTCTATTTAATACAGTCAATAAATATCCACGAGACAGTAGAGTTTCACATAAGGAATATTAGATTTTAAACCTAACTTTAGAGTATCTGATGACAAAATTGTATTTACTCCTAAATAAAGAATCATTTAATCTCCCCCAT
This sequence comes from Avahi laniger, assembly GCA_963575035.1. Taxonomy (NCBI): domain Eukaryota; kingdom Metazoa; phylum Chordata; class Mammalia; order Primates; family Indriidae; genus Avahi; species Avahi laniger. The sequence goes on from CAUYSK010052677.1 coordinate 29,287, forward strand.
CCTCAGCTTTCCCCTGAATAAAATAGAGATAACATTAGTATCTACTTAGTGAGAATGGATGAGGTTAGCAGCCTGGGCTTTGCTGCCAGATGATCCAGCTCAAATCCCAGTTCTGCCACTTGCTGTCTGTGGACAAAGGAGCCTCAAGTTTCCTGGTCTGCAAAATGTGTACAAATAATTGAATCCATCTCCCGGAATTATTGTGAGGTTCGAATGAGACAGGGCATGTCAAATGCAGTAGCCAGCACACCATGAGTGCTCAAGAGATGGCAGCTGGTATAATGATTGACACTGCTGTGAGGAGTGAGTTGAAATTATATATGCAGAGACAGTGTTAAACATTGTAGGGGCTCTGGTCATGGAACATATTAAGAATGCAAGCTCCTCCAGGGCAGGGAAACTTTGTATCCTCTCGCTTTCAGTACATGGTGGCTGCTCAGTTTACCTAGTCACTGGGATGCTGACAGAAGGAGCAACCATGGCGATGCTGTGTTCTCTTTGCTCTGCACGTGTGTCTGTCCGGTGGACCTCAGAGCTTCTGCAACCCAATTCTACGACCTTCTGCTTTTCTTGTGTCCCTCCTTCCAGGTCATTTCCCAGACCCTGTCCCCAACCTGGAACCAGATGCTGCTGTTCAATGACGTGGTGCTGCACGGAGATGAGAAGGAGCTGGCAGAGTGCCCACCCTTAGTGGTGGTGGAGCTGTACGACAGCGACGCAGTGGTGAGTGTCCCCCGGGGCCAGGGCTGACTGCACCTGGTAAAAAATGCCACATCGAACTAACTCACTTTAAAGTAAATAAAGTCCTGACATTGCAAGTAGTCAGGACTCTAGATGTATCTAGAGGCAAACCTGACCTCTGAAGACAATTCACAGAATCAAAAAATAAAATAAAAACAAAAACAAAACAAAAACCCAAACCAAAAAACTGGTGATCATTTGCTTTACTAAAGGGGTTTTTTTTTTTTTTTTGACTGATTTCCCTTCAGATTGCAATTAAAAATTGGATCTGCAAAATCAGTTGACACACTTCTTCAGGAACATGATACTTCTCTAAAGCAACCTGCAGCTGTACCCGGCCCCCGGCTGGTTCCATGTCCTATTGCCATTTAATAAAAACGTCCGTGCCTTTTGAAAACAGGAGGCTTTTACTGATCTCGCCCAGCTGGAAGGAACTGTATGAATATTGTCACTGACTCAGCCTTTGTAACTGGGTCTCTGTTTTTTCTTGGTGGTTGCTTCTAAGTCCTGCACGACACATTCATCTTTGTCTCTTTCCTGTTATGACGTTCACGTCATAAACCAAACCTCTTCCTCTCCAAGGATGTTTGTGTTCTAAAGCCTTGGATAGATTGAAACGCTTACTGAAAGATCTTTTTTTAACTTACCGAGAAAAATATTCTTTTTCCTTTTTTTAAATGAGGAAGTCTAAAAGGAAAGGCAAAGATGTATTTATTTTATTTGCTGTTTCTAGCTCCTCGGGAGGTTGCAGAGCACAGATATATTAAGTGTAACAGTTGTTCTTGGAAGCCTTCCTAAAGCTTCCACCTGCTCGGAGCACTCCCGACAGCCCTGCCTCTGGCCAAGGTCAGGAGGGAAATAGGATGTGAGAATCATAGAAGGTGACCAGGGACCTTGGAGAGCATGAAGTCCCCCTCAGAAAGGGGGAACACAGAAAGGTCGAATACCTTCTTTAAGGTCACAGCTGGTTGGAGGCAGAGCCAGACCTGAACTCAGTCTCCTGTGCCCACTCTTGCCTGCACACGTGGTGGAGGCTAGCACGGCGGTGTTCCCCGTACACACGCATTCTGGTTCTCCGTGTCACTCTCTCCCTCTAGGCCCCATTCCTCCATCTGTAAATTGGGGCTAGATGTACATATTTATGGAAGTTGATTTCTACTGTTCAGCATGTGGTGTAGGTTTTCCATAGGGAAGGCCACAAAATGACTACCTTTTCAATTTTGTTTCTAACACCATGCTTCCAGTCTTAAGTGTTTATTCTCTGTTTGAAAAGCAGTGGTAGCAGTGAAGCATCTTTGGAAGCTCCTGCTACACCAGCTGGCTGGGCTGCTTCTACTTCCCTCTGCTGCCTGGTTGCTGTCCACGTCCCTTCTAGAGCTCCATTCAGCGATGGCCTTTCCTGACCTGAGCCAAAGCCAAGCCCTTTGCAGAGAAATCAAACTTACGTTCTTGATTCTAAAGAGAGAAGGAAATGTGAGAAAAAAGTAAAAATATTAAAGTTTTCACTTCCCTCCTGGAGAAAGACATGCAGACACGCAAAAGACTGTGTTCACACTTGTGGGCTGCAGCTAGATGGGGCCCCAGACATGACGGTGATCAGATTATCAGAATCGGACTCTTTCGGACCTGTGATTTGGTCTCGGTTCTTGGTAGTTTGTGTCCTTGTAAAAATCTGCTGGCTCTGTAAGAAATTAATTTATATTTGGAAAATCAGTTGCTTGAATTTATGTTTACTCTTTTGTTTCCAGGGCTAATTTGAATTAACCATTCCCAGCTGAGATAATGAACAAACAGTTGTTACACAGATAACTCATTTGCTACCTGCCCTAACTCTGCTCATACCTGGAGCAGGTCTGCCCCTAACAGCGAACACCAGCAGACAGCTTTGTTTGTTTTTACGTGTGGCTTAGCTAAGATCCCATTTTCACCTCAACCATGCTTCCTTCTACAGCTGGAGATGCAAGCATTGGTTCACGAGTCCAAAGGCAACAATGCAGTGTGGCTGCTAAAACCCAGCCCCAGCCAAAGAGAATGTGGGCACTGTCCTTGGACTGTGGAGGTCATTTATCCAACAGCTTGCACTCAGCAAACTCAGTGTCCCCTGGCACTGAGTACTCGCCCTGTGCCAGGGGATGGGGCAGTGAATAAAGCAGGCAATTTTGCACAGAAGGAGCTTACATTCCAGCAAGTCTTGAGATAAATAGCAAGCAGAGTGATTGTCCCAGCCCACGTGGCTCCTGGGAGCAGGCCTAGGGGAAGAGGCAGGAGGTGGAGCCATCGGATAGCTGTTACAGAAACTGACGACCCATATACATACATATGAGGGTATTTTAGTATCCTCTTTTACTATCAAGGAGAATAAGGCAGAACTGCCCCAGCACCTAAACATATTGATCTTCCTCATCACTGTCATCATCATCATTATCATCTCACTATGTGTTAGGCACTAGCTGCCTACCAGTCAAAGAATATAAAACATTACATTACTCCTCATAATCCTATAAACAAGTATTATTTTTAACTTTTTTTTTTAGGTATGATGGTCAAAAAGTTTGAGTAGCTGGCCCAAGGGTGTAGAGCTTGAAAGTGACAGATTTGAAATTTCAAACTCAGGTTGGCCTGGTTCCAAAGCTCATGCTCCCAACCACAATGGTCCCCTGCCCTAGAGATCCTTTGGAATGTTGGCTGCCACCTTATTTTTCCTTTTCCACTTCTAGTCTACCCTGGATAATTATTTTAACCTTATCCCATTGAGCTCAATATGTGACGAGAGACATACTTCCTAAGATGACCTCGGAGTTGTCCCGGGGAGCTGGAGTGGATCTCACTGTTGCCCAAGCCTGTGGAAATGGGCACAAGGAGCTTGGAGGAAGAAGAGCATGAGACAATGGGGCAAGAGGGAGATGCAGATGCTGAGGTTTTGTGAAGATTATTTGCAAAATTGCTCTGATGCAAGTCAGAACCAGATAAGTAACTATCAGGGGAAAATAATTATTTCTTTTCTGCTTTAGGGGAAGCCAGAATACTTGGGTGCCACGGTGGCTGCTCCCATGGTGAAGCTAGCTGACCAGGACTATGAGCCACCCAGCCTGTGCTATCACCCCATCTTTTGTGGGAACCTCTCTGGAGGGGACCTCCTAGCTGCGTTTGAACTGCTGCAGGTGAGCAAACCAGAAGTGGCATCTGTACTAGATGTCTGTCTGGTCGGCTGGCCTCACTAAAGTGCCACTTCAGTGAGCTGTACCTGGTCCGTCTCTCTGCTATCTCACGTCTCGATGTGTCTCCTTCTGGGGAGCTGAGAGGTGCCATGTAAGAACTCAGGTGACTTGGGCTAGTCCCAGATCTTTGAGTTTTAAGTCAGAATCTAAGGATGAAAGATTCTTGTGGGTTTGGCCAACAGTGCTAGAGCAACCCTAAGTGCAAGTCCTTGAGCTCCATGCAGACTGTGAAAGGAAACGGAAGAGGAAGGAAGCAAACATCTTCTGGGCTCTCACTGTGTGCCCAGTGCTGTGTTTGCTGCCTCACATACTTCTCATGGCACAAGACCTTCCTGAGTCCTGCTGAGGGAGGTATTATGATTCCCATTCTACAGACAGCAAACTGAGGATTAATGTGGTGGATGGATGCACCTCATCTTACACCTGGTTGGTGGTTGAGCTGAGAATTGAATTTAGACCTTTAAAGCCTTTTGCTCCTTACACTGTATCACAATTTCCCAAAGACAAAGAGCTCTTAGTCCTTCCCATTAAGACCTTGGGGGAATTTGTGAATGTGTCTGGAAAGACTTTTTCAGAAAGCAGAGGCAGGATATTGGGAAGGAAAGCTGAGACCCTGAAGTCTGGCTGTCCATAGAGGACCAAAGAGGACGTGGGAAGGAGCTGGAAGATAAGTAAGCAGCTGGGTGTGTATCAGAGAGACTTCTGTCCCTGACCTTCCCTGAAGCATCATCAGGGCAGGTGACACTTTACCTTCTGGTCAGACAAATCCCTCTGTCTTAATCTGTTCAGGCTGCTACAACAGAATTTCATAGGTTGGGCAACTTAAACAGCAAATAATTATTTCTCATGGTTCTGGAGGCTGGGAAGTCCAAGATCAAGGTGCTGGCAGATCCAGCATGTCAGGTATCCTCATGTGGCTGAGAGAAAGAAGTTTTCTCTCTTGTGTCTCTTTTTATGAGGGCACTGATACCATTCATGAGGATTTGGTCCTTATGACCTAATTACCCCTGTGTCAGACAGGCCCCACCTTCAAATACCATCACATTAGGGTTAGGATTTCAACATATTAATTTTGGGAGATTGCAAACATTCAGTCCATAACACAATTTATAAGCAAGCCTAGTTTTCAGAAATCCTGATTTTAAAAAACAAAACAGAAAACAACAAATTAAGCCAAAACTTGCTTAGTGGAGAGACTAGAAGGCAAATATTCTTTTTTTAAAATTTCAACATATTATGGGAGTATGGATGTTTAGGTTACGTATGTTGCCCTTACCCCGCCTTACCTCTCAAGTCAGAGCTTCAAGCATGTCCATCCCCCAGATAATGTGCATCGCACTCATTATGTATGTATATACCCATCCCCCCCTCCCCCCTTCCACTTGCCTAGCACCCAATACATGTTATTCTTATATGTGCACTTAGGTGTTGATCAGTGAAACCAACTTGATGGTGAGTACATGTGGTGCTTATTTTTCCATTCTTGGAATACTTCACTTAGTAGAATAGATTCCAGCTCTATCCAGGAGAATACAAGAGGTGCTATATCACCATTGTGTCTTATAGATGAATATTCATTCCATGGTATACATATACCACATTTTATTAATCCACTCATGTATTGATGGACACTTGGGTTGTTTCCACATCTTTGCAATTGTGAATTGTGCTGCTATGAACATTCGAGTGTGGGTGTGTTTTTTATGGAGTGACTTTTGTTCTTTTGGGTAGATGCTCAGTAATGGGATTGCTGGAGCGAATGGTAGTTCTACTTGTATCTCTTTAAGGTATCTCCATGTTGCTTTCCACAGAGGTTGCACTGGTTTGCAGTCCCACCAGCAGTGTATGAGTGTTCCTATCTCTCTGCATCCACGCCAGGATTTATTGTTTTGGGGCTTTTTGATAAAGGCCATTCTCACTGGAGATAAGTGATATCTCATTGTGGTTTTGATTTGCATTTCCCTGATGATTAGAGATGTTGAGCATTTTTTTATATGTTTCTTGAAGACACACATTCTTAACATGCAGAGTAAGAGCGAAGGTGCTAGAGCTGCGTCCTGGTGGGGATCTCAATTTTACCACCTGTTGGTGTATGACCCTGGGTAAACTGCTTAATCATTCTATGTTTCACCTGCAAAATGGGGATGATAGTCAATCTACCTAACATGCCTGGCATAGAATAAGCTCTCAATGAATAGCTATTTATTGTTAAGATGATGATGATGATGGTGCCAGAGAATATTACAGCAAGATGTCCAATCTTACCGTCTATTTAAGGTAAAGAGATTAGATTAAGCTGGATAGAAAAGTAATGACTTGCTCCGTATGGCAGGTTAGAGCCTTGAACCCAGACAGGCTCCCAGAAGAGCTAGGGAGGCCGAGGAACATACTTTGGGGTGAGACACATTTGTATTCAAATCCAAACCCTGCCCAGATCTATAGCCTGGGGTTGCATATAGCTACAGTGATGAGTTCTTAAGCCCATCTTATCCAAGACTTTGTGATCTGGTTTTTGCTCTACTTAAGGGAGAACTTTTTAAAGATGGAAGGGCTGCCTTGGAGAAAGAATGAGCTCTCTGTCAGGGAAACTGAGGCTGGGTGAGCTCTTGGAGGGATGGAAGAGCAGGAATTCAAGCACTGGCTCCAGTTCCATAATGGTTGCAACCTAGAAGGATAGGAAGGTAGGACTAGAACAATCTTGGTCTTACAAATCTTAAAATCAAATGAGAATCTAATAGAACCAGCTCTAGCCAAGTAGATGTGTGTTGCACAGAAATGTATTAACAGAGTATCAGAACTGAAATTAACCTTCAAAACCGCTGGTCCAATCTTTTCTCAAGTGAAAGTCCTGGTGATTTTAGGCTGCCGATGAGTGTTTTTAGCTTGAAACCAGCATTAAATAATGTTGACTCAGTATGGATGGAGTTTTGGCCATCTTGATCCTTATAACTACTTCTAGAAGAAAGTAACTTCTGTTGTTCATCTGTTTATAATACCTCTCTCAAATTGCAACCTCCCTTTTCAAGAAGTTTTAGGCTCAGTGTCTCCACAAAAGGATCAATGAGACCCACAGAAACATTTTCCAAAGCCTGCTTCTTGGAACACCAAGAAGTCCCTCTAAATATAGTAAAGAGAAAGTTTAAGAAATGCTTCACATGGCATATTCCAGTAACATTGTTTTCTTCCTAAAGCTAATTTTCATTTAGGGCAAATGGTACTTGTTTTATCTAGCGATACGGAGTTTCCTTTTTAAAAACAAACTGTATCTAACAAAAAATGTCTACTGGATAATAGAACAGGAATGGCTGACTGGAAAATCAGATCTAGTCCCACAGTCCCATTTTGCATGTGAGAAAGCTGAAGTGCAAGGTTAACTGAATCGAATTGAGTCAACTCTCTTTTCACTGCCCAGAGAAGCCCTAATAAGACCTCTGAGCCTGAGACCCCCCTCTGTCAAGGAAGGGCAGGAGTGGTTGATCCTTAAGGCCCCCCAAGGGCTTGGCTGTCTGGGTTCTGTGGTCACAGAATCCTCCCTCCCTCAGCGCTGAGCTGAGCGCTGGTGAGAGATCCCGCTGCTTCCTGACAGCTGAGTTAATAGAGGAAGTGTTGTCAGAGGTAAGTAGCCTAAGAGATACAATTCATTAGGGTTTTATTAGGATTTCTTCTCATTTGGTCACTTGTTCAAAAAGTAATTAGATCATCAGCGTGCCTGTCTTAGCATGTGGATCGCCTACATGCTGGGAAGATGGGGGCTGGAAAATGCCTCCGTTTGGCACCAGCTGTTTTGTTTTCCTCTGTGGCTGGCTGGCTCCAGCTCCTCCATCTCCATTATCCAAACACCTCCCTGTTTCAGAAGGATTGGGTACTTTGGTCCTTCTGTGTATCAGACTGAATCTATTCTTCCAGTGTTTTTCTCTACCCAAGCTAGCTGCTCATGTTTTCCCAGTCCTAATTCATAGCCCTGCTGTCTCCCAGATACCGTGGCTTAAAAATTCAGAGTCAGCTTTGATTCTTCACACTGTGTCTGTATCCACAGCTGACCTGCCCCACGGATTGTTTCTTAAACTGTTTCCATCCTCTCTGTTCCCATGGGTTCTTCTGAGTTCTCATCTGAATGTCACGTTGGCCTCTTTGCTGGCCTACTGGCCTTGTTTCCTGTTCTTGTTCACTCCATCCTCCACATTCCTTCTGGAATACAAGTTGGTCATGCCACTTTTCAGAAATCCACTTCTTACATCCAGGAACATTTCCCAAAGTCTGTTTTTCTGGAATATCAGTTCCTCCAAATATAGTGAAAAGAAAGTTTGAGAAATGGTTCACATTACATCTCTCTTGGGGACTTGAAATGCCCATTACCATGGTAAAG
>CAUYSK010052679.1:0-10972 GCA_963575035.1 Avahi laniger
AGGCTCCTGAGTAGCTGGGACTACAGGCATGAGCCACCATGCCCGGCTAATTTTTTCTATATATTTTTAGTTGTCCAGCTAATTTCTTTCTATTTTTAGTAGAGACAGGGTCTCACTCTTGCTCAGGCTGGTCTTGAACTCCTGACCTTGAGCGATCCTCCTGCCTCGGCCTCCCAGAGTGCTAGGATTACAAGCATGAGCCACCGCCCCCGGCCACAGCCTGATTGTTTTTGTTCTCACTGATGTAATGCCTCATTGAGGCAGTGGTGTGTCCTCCTTGGGTGACAGCAGGGCTTTAGCACCAGGTCATTTGAGTTCACATTCTGCCTCCTTCCCTGTTAGCTGGGGACTCTTGGACCAGTAGCCGAACTTCTGTGTGCCTCAGTTTCCTCATGCGTAAAATAAGATTAAGCACTATACCTACCTCGTGGGGTTATAGAGAGAATTAAATGTGTTAATACATTAGGACTGCCTTGCTCAAAATAAGCACCAAAGCCACAATTTGGATCATTTTTTTTAATAAGCCAATACCATGGCACAGCTCACATTTTTACTTATGTAGTGTGGTGTCTGGTCTCCAGGGTGGCCCACAGGGATCCTCGCCTCCTAGCGTTTGAGCCGCTGTGCAGTCCCCTCCCACGCTGAATGGCGGGTGGTGACCCGTGTAATGAATAGGACATTGCAAAAGTGATAGATGGCTTCTGAGGTGTGGCTTATATCATCTCGGATCACTCCCTCTGAGGGAGGCCAGCTGCCACGTCGCGAGGCACGGGGCCTTGTGCCCTCCAGTCCGGTGAGACATCTCCATCCTGGAAGTGGATCCTGAAGCTCCATGAAGCCTCCAGGTGGCTGCAGCCCCTGCTGACATCTCGACAGCACCCTCCTAAGGGACGGAGGCAGAAATTCCCAGATCACCTGCCCCCAAATTCCTGACCCACCCACAGAGACTGTGCCAGGTAATAAATGTTTACTGTAGTCTTAAGCCACTAAACTTCTAGGTCATTTATTATGCATTGATAATAGATAACTGATATATGTAGCTTTAAAAGTCTCTCATTGGACTTTTTATAAAATAAAGGTTATTTGCTAAACTCACATTGTACTTAGTCCTTTTTTAAAAAAAAAAATTCTTAATTTTCATCATGATTTTCATCCCCTTTTTCTTTCTTCTTCTTTTTTTTTTTTTAGAGATGGGGGTCTCACTATGTTGCCCAGGCTGGTCTTGAATTTATGGCCTCAAGCGATCCTCCCACCTCAGCCTCACAAAGTGCTGGGATTACAGGTGTGAGCACCACTCCCAGCCAACCCCCTTTTTCTTTTAGGACTTTTTTTGACATCCACTGCCAAGGAGTTGGGGGCAGACATTTTTTATTCCCAGCTTCCCTCTGACTCCCAAGGACTCCTCAGCTGGGGTGAGGATGACACTGAAAGAGCCTCATGTCCCCAGAGACGAGAAAAATAACTGCTCCAATGCTCCGCAGAGCTTTCTAGAAGAGAAGCACAGGATCACAGGCTCCAACTTGCACATCTGATTTGCGGGGACAGTGTTAAGGTCTCCTACCCCACAAGCCTCATGTAAGGAACTGCATGGCATGAAACTTGCAGAATGGGGCCTGGCACAGGGTAAGGTCTCAGTCAATGTCAGCTCTTCGTCACTCAACATTGGTGGAGCATTAGGAACACCCGTGGATGGTTAAAGACCACGCTGCAGATAATTTCCATCAGAACCTCTAGGGTGGGGCCTGGGCTTCAGCAGGGTGTTTGTTTTGTTTTGTTTTTGAAGCTCCCTGGGTGATTCCATTACAGTAGCCTGGGCTGAAAACTGCTCCCTTAGGGAGAATGGAGGCTGTAATTTCTCAAGAGCTAGATCACACAGATAAATTCCCGATTTGATTAAATTTTCCCACCAACTTTCTCTTGTTTCCTTCTGAAAGATTCCCTGAGGCGAGGTTTTCTTGTGTTCGTCAGAACCCAGGTTCAGGAGAAACAGCTTCGGGAACTCTGTTCAGGTAGAGGAAAAGTTCATACGGACTCACCTTACCCTCTTCCTCACTCCCTTGGAGCAGGCCCCTTCCCAGAAAACATTCCTGGAAAAATCCTCCTTTGTGTCTCTAAGGAACTGAGGGCAAGTGATAGCAATGTAATAATTCACCTACTACCGAGCACTGATTAGGGTATGCAATATAAAATCATTTAGGGCCTGGAGCTGTGGCTCACACCTGTAATCCTGGAAGGCTGAAATGGGAGGATCACTTGAGACCAGGACTTTGAGGTTGCAGTGAGCTTTGATGATGCCACTGCACTCCAGCCAGGGTGACAAAGCAAGACTCTGCCTCAAAAAAAAAAAATTTAAAACAAGGCACTTCAGGGCATGGGGCAATGAACACCTATAGTCCCAGCTACTTGGAGGCTGAGACTGCAGGATCACCCGAGCTCAGGAATTCTGGGCTGTAGTGCACTGTGTGAGTTGGGTGTCCACACTAAGTTTGACATCAATATGGTGACCTCCAGAGAATGGGGAACCACTTCAGCTTGGAACAGGTCAAAACTCCTGTGCTGATGAGTAGTGGGATTGGGCCTGTGAATAGTCATTGATTGCACTGCAGCTGGAGTAAAGTATCGAGATCAGATCCCATCTCGGAAAAAAAAAATATAGTTCATCCTAAATATGGTTTAATAGTTGGAAAATTGTTCATGTTATGTCTTTTTCCTAAACATATGGAGAGGTAAGAGACCTATAACTGTGAATATGGGACAAGGAAGAAATGCTTTAAAATCAGCCCTAGAATCAATCAGTGTAATACACCACATTAACAGAATGAGGGGCAAAAAATCACATGATCATCTTAATGCAGAAAAAGCATATGATAAAATGTAATGCTCTTTCATGATAAAAATACTCAGCAAACTAGGAATAGAAGAAAACTACCACAACATCATAAAAGCCATATATGTAAACACCACAGCGAACATCATACTCGATGGGGAAAGACTGAAAGTTTTTCCTCTAAGATGAGGAACAAGATGAGGATGCTCATTGTCATCACTTCTAAGAAAAGAAAGAAAGGTATCCAAGTTGGAAAGGAAGTAGGGAAATCATTCATTCACAGACGATATGATCCGATATGTAGAAAACCCCCCAAAACAACAAAAAAAGTTGTTGGACCTAATAAATTCAGCAAACCAGCAGGATACAAAAATCAACAAAAATGTTGTGTTTCTATACACTAAAAAAGAGCACTCTGAAAAAGAAATTAAGAAAATAATTCCATTTAATAACATAAAAGAAAAAAATACTTAAAAAGTAACTGAGGAAGTGAAAGACTTGTACAATGAAAACTATAAAATGTTACTGAAAGTAATTTAAAAAGACATAAATAAATGGAAAGAGATCCCATGTTTATGGATTGGAAGACTTAATATCGATAATATCTAAATACTAGCCAAAGTGATCTATAAATTCGATGTAATCCCTATCAAAAATCCCAATGACATTCTTTGTAGAAATAGAAAAATCCACCCTAAAATTCATGTGTAGTCTTAAGGGATCCCAAATAGCCAAAACAATCTTGAAAAAGAATACAAGTTGAAGGGTTCAAATTTCCTGATTTCAAAACTTACTACAAAGCTCTAGTAGTTAGGCTGGGGGTGGTGATGCCAGTAACTCCATTTTGGGAGGCTGAGGCAGGAGGACTGCTGGAGCCCAGAGAGTTCAAGACCAACTTAGGCAACATGGCAAGACTCCAGCTCTCATTTTTTAAAAAAAGCTACAGTAATTAAAACAGTGTGGTACTGGCATAACAGCAGACATGTAGACAAATGGAACAGAACAGAGAGCCCAGAAGTAAACTCCCACATATATGGTGAAATGATTTTTGACTAATGTGCCAGGACCACTGAGTGTGGGAGGGCAGTCTTTCCAACAAATGGTGCTGAGAAAACTGGATATTCACATGCAAAAAAGTGAAGGTGTACCCTTACCTAACACCATATAAAGAAATTAACTCAAAATGGATGAAAAATCTAAATGTAAGAGCTAAAACTGTAAAAATACTAAAAGAAAGCAGGGGAAAGCTTCACAGCCTCGTTAGATTTGGCAATGCTTTGGATATGACCACAAAGACACAGGCAACAAAAGAAAAAATAGGCAAATTACACTTCGTCAAAATTGAAATTTTTTGTACAGCAAAGACACTATCAAACAGAGGAAAAAAGGCAACCTACAGAGTGGGAGAAAATATTTGCAAGGTTATTTATGGGATACAGTGTGATATTTCAGTACATGTATACAATGTGCAATGAGCAAATCAGGGTAAATAGCAAATGCATCATAAATATTTATCATTTCTCTCTTCTAGCTATTTGAAAATATGTAATAAATTGTTGTTAATTATAGTCACCCTACAGTGCTATAGTTAGAACACTAAAACATATTCCTCCTATCAAGTCGTAATTAGTTAATTTATTTTAAAATTTTATTTATTTATTTTTAGAGACAAGTCCTCACTATGTTGCCCAGGCTGGTCTCAAACTCCTGGGCTTAAGGGATCTTCCCTCTCAGCTTCCTGAGTAGCTGGGACTACAGGTGTGTACCACCACACCTGGCTAGTTAATTTATTTTTATTATGTCTTATTAGCATTGCAAAGTTTCTCGTTTTTTTTTTTTTTTTTTTTAGACAGAGTCTCATTCTGTTGCTCTGGCTAGAGTGCAGTGGCGCCATCACAGCTCACAGCAACCTCAAACTCCTGGGCTCAACAGATCCTCCTGCCTCAGCCTCCTGAGTAGCTGGGACTACAGGCATGTGCCACCAGGCTGTAGTAATATTTTTTTCTTGGTAATTTTTTTTTTCTTTTTTAGAGATCAGGTCTTGCTATGTTGCCCAGGTTAGTCCTGAGCTCCTGGCCTCAAATGATCCTCCTACCTTGGCCTCCCAAAGTGCTGGGATTACTGACAGGAGCCATTGCACCTGACAATTATTAGATTTAATCCATTTGTTCTGGTTTCCTCCTGAGAAACACTAATTACATGCATGCTAGCATATCAGTCAGAGATTTCCAGGTCATGTTTCAGAAAACCCAGATACCGGGAGCTTAAATAAAATAGGGGGTTTACTTTGCTCAAATAATTTAATGTAGATAAGCAGTTAATGGTCTTGGTTCAGTGGCCTAACAGCATTGGAGCCTAAAGCCCTGATTCCCTTAGTCTTTTCTTCATGGTCAAAGTTTGACCTCTCTAGCGCCAGCCCCATCTCCAACAAAACTAAAATAATGTCAAGAAAGGAAAGCAGAGAATAGAGATTTCAACTGTGTCTCTGACACAGCTTTGTGTTCTCTGCCCTTTATAATCCTGTATGTTCTTTTTTGTTACATTCCAGGCAAACTTTTAAAGGTCATCGTCCAAAATGGATTTTAATTCTATTCTTGAATTTTAGTTTGCCTGCACTATTTTTCGATCTCATTCATCTTTCTCCTGACTTATCCTGCTGTCTTTTCATCTCAGCCGTTTCTCTCTGTGTGACTTCCTGCTTGCTTTTCAAAGGAGTCAGTGCTTCTCTTTGCCAACCGAATGTGCTATAGCAGACACTTTTCGGAAATGCCTGCTCAAGTAGCCGTCCTTCTTACTTCTCTAAGAATAAGCTCCCTGGCCTTGGGGAAGTATTTTTATACTATGTAATCCTGCATCCTTGGCCCCAGCTGATTGGACCGAGGGCAGCCACTCAACTCATACTAGCAGATTATCTCTCCTGGGAATATGAACATTGGAATTTAAAGGCAATATTGCAGCCTGAGCAAGAGCAAGACCCCATTTCGGCAAAAAATAGAAAAATTAGCTGGGTATGGTGGCATGCACCTGCAGTCCCAGCTACTCAGGAGGCTGAGGCAGGAGGATCGCTTGAGCCTGGGAGTTTGAGGTTGCAGTGAGCTGTGATGACGCCACTACACTCTAGCCTAGGTGACAGAATGAGACCCTGTCTCTAAATAAATAAATAAAAATAAAGGCAATGTGTTAATCTGGGTGGAAATGAGAGACATGTTATTTTAAGAGTGTGAAGTAGCCATCCAGTGGTGTGTTGATAGATATTTAACAGCAAACTCTCCAGGAAAAGTGTGCATATATTTTAATAAGGAAGTTTCTTTTTTACAAATTTTACTGAAGTAAAGGATATGTAGCATATAATTTATGGATGATAAAATATATAATATTCTTAATTCCAAAGAGCCAATTTGTTCTAACAGAATGCTTTCATTGATTTTTGCTGGTCTCTTGTATTAGTAGCAAAACTATAGTTGCAGTTGACAATAGAATGCAATACCGACATGGATGTTGGTTGATAATTTTACTTATGTTATCAAAGAAAACAAAAGCAAAACAACACAAAAATATATTTCAGAACTTCACTTGTTAGTCAATGATAGGAGAACTTTTTTGCTAAAAAGAATAGTACATGAACACTGCAAGAATATTTCCTCAAATTTTTGTGCTATTCCAACGCAAAGGCTGCAGATACAACACACTTTTAAGTCTACTCTGTATTATTAATATTTTCACCATTACTTTCTTAAGTTTTTACAATCAACCAAATAATAAATAAGTCCTATATTCCTATTTATAATGTTTTCCCATTTCTGTGGTGTAAATGTTCCCACCATGACCAATCTCAAGCTACCAACATGAGGTCACTGTTAAAGAGAGAGGCACAATGATGTACCACTATATAGTATTTCCAACAGTTAGATACAGCAGACATAAATAACCTCAAAGCACAGGTAACAGAAAGATGTAGTAAAATACACAATTAGGAGTTGATGGCTGGGCACAGTGGCCTACTCGTATAGTCCCAGCTACTTAGGAGGCTGAGGCGGGAGGATTACTTGAGTCCAGGAATTGAAGGTTGCAATGAGCTATGATTGTGCCACCATACTCCAGCCTGGGACACCCAGCAAGACCTTGTCTCTAAAAAAAAAGAAAAAGAAAAAGAAATAAAAAAAAGGAATTAATGTCTCTTGAGGATATAATTTATTTAACTTAAGTTTATATAATTTAATTTTTAATAATGGGTATGTTTAAAACTACCCTACAAAATTCCTGAAAATAACAATTGGCTTTGCAGAGTCCGTGAGAGCTAGCGTCAGTACACCACTGCAGCGGTCTTGTACAAGGTGGAAGAAGCAGAGAAAGCCAATCTGCAGAGACAGAAAGAAGAGAGAGGGAGGAGGGGGCAGAGGAGGAACAAAAGGAGCAGAAAGAAGGAGGAGGAGAAGGCAAGAATGCAAAGGAAAGCAAAGATGAGAGACTTGTCAACTTCCTGGTTCCAGTTCCTCCGGCAGCCTAACTGCATTTCTGCATTTTGTATGGATGGACCCATAACCTTATCATAAATTCTGCCCTTTTCTTGTTTGAGCAGTTCAAATTTGCAAGCAGAACTGCGGTTACACAAATGCGCTTACCCTTGTGGTGGGCCATTTCCAGTTAGCCTCTTTCTGCGTCTCTCGGAAGTCATTTCCTTTTCCCAGATTTATTTTTTTTGAGGTCCAATGACATTTTTTTTTCTTGACTACTTTTTTGAACATCAGGTTCAGGGTATTTTCTAGGAATCTGTAATTTGAATAATATCTGGGTAATTCCTGACATCTTGTAAGTTTGGAAAATACTGTGGTGGGAGATCTTTGGGTCTCTGGACTGCTGAGACAAACCTCAGTGTCCACTGGCTTTCTGAAGGGCTCTCCAGGTTTTCTCTTTCTCTCGTGCCCTACGTCCATCAGCAAATCAGCTCAGGTCTACCTTCAAGATACATTCAGGATCCAACTCCTTCTCACCATCCCCATTGCTCTCCCTGTTCTAAAGACACTCTCTTCCCTCCCTGCATTACCGAAGTCATTTCCTGGTAGGACCCCTTCTGCCACTCTTGCTTTCCTACACAACAGCCGAAGTCATCCTTAAAAAAAAGTCAGATGAGACTTTAAAAAGTTTCTCTTCTGTCCAAAACCCTCTGTTACAGGCTGAATTATGTCCCCCTCCAATCCAATTCATATGTTGCAGTCCTAAGCCCCAGTACCCCAAAATGTAACTGTATTTGGAGATAGAGTCTTCAAAGAGGTAATTAAGTTAAAATGAGGTCATTAGCTTGGGGCCTAATACAATATGATTGTGCTTTTAAGAAGAGGAAAACTGAACGCAGACACGTACAAAGGGAAGATGACATGACATTGCAGGGGGAAGGCAGCATCTACGGGACAAGGCAAGAGGCCTCAGGAGAAACCAGCCCTTCTGTCACCTTGATCTTGGACTTCCAGCCTCCAGAGTGGTGAGAATTCTGGTGTGTAAGCCCCCCAGTCAGTGTTTGTTATGACAGCCCTAGCGAACTAGAACACCCACCGAGAAGAAGCCAAAGCTCTTACTCAAACCTACCAAGCCCTAAATGATAAACTTCCCAGACTTGGTGTCCACTGCTTGGAAACTCATTGTTTCAGCAAATCGGAAGGCTGAGGAATTGCCATTGTTCCATGGAAACTGGATTAATGCAACAGGAAAAATCCAGCATTGGAAAGAATATTAGCTATCAATTAATATTTACCTGATTTAATAAATTAAAATCTCATCTCACAAAGTTTAGCCACCTCTGCCTCCTTCCCTTTGTGACTGCTCTGCCCTTTAGTGGAGATCATGGAAACAATTGCGGAGCTCTTTGTAGACTGGGCAGGACCACACGAATCCCCCAGCTCATTAGAACAGGGTATCGAAGGTGGGTTAACGGCTGAGATAAATCAACACATGCAATTACTTGGTGATTTATGGCTCATTTCAACTGAAGGACCATAAATCTCTAGCCCGGTTGCACTGTTTCCATTGAGATGTCAAAAGTGCTGAAAGGAGGTTGAGAAAGCTGGTTGGCGTCAGTCTGGGGCAGGCAGTGGATATTCCATCCGGAAAATTAGCTGTTTCCTATAATTGGCACTGTAGCTCCCTACGAAGAGAGCGCAGCCAGATTGAAATGATCTGTGTTTGGGAGGAGGCAGGGAAGGAAAGGAGTGATGGTTTGGGCCAAGAGCATACGTGAAGATGCAGTGGGTGCTGGTGGTGCCGTCCAGACTCTGCTTACCTGCTGGCTCCGTCTCTCAGGCTGCCATAACAAAGTCCCACAGACTGGGTAACTTAGACAACAGAAATGTGTTTTCTCACAGCTCTGGAGGATGGAAATCCAAGATAAAGGCATCAGCAGGCTTGGTTTCTCCCCAGGCCTCTCTCCTTGATTTGCAGGTTGTCATCTACAAATTGTCATCACGCTGTGTCCCACGTGGTCTCTTTCCTCTCTGCATGTGCACCCCTGCTGTGTCCTAATTTCCTCTTCTTCTTTTTTTTTTTTTTTTGAGATAGGGTCTGGCTGTGTTGCCCCGGCTAGAGTGCAGTGGTGTCATCAAAGCTCAGTGCAACCTCAAACTCCTGGGCTCTAGCTCAAGTGATCCTCCGGCCTTGCCTCCCAGAGGGCTAGGATTACAAGCGTGAGACACTGTGCCTGGCCTAATTTCCTCTTCTTATGAGGACATCAGTAAGGTTGGATTAGAGGCAACTCTAATGGCCTTATTTTAACTTAATTACCTCTTGAAGGGTCCTATCTCCAATTAGAGTCACATTCTGAGGTCCTGGGGGTTAGGACTTCAACATGGGAATTTTCGCCCTGGAAAAGTGGCTCACACCTGTAATCCTAGCACTCTGGGAGGCCAAGGTGGGAGGATAATTTGAGGTCAGGAGTTCAAAACCAGCCTGAGCAAGAGCTAGACACCATTTCTACAAAAAATAGAAAAAATTGACCGGGTGTGGTCATGCACACCTGTAGTCCCAGCTACCTGGGAGACTGAGGCAGGAGGATTGCTTGAGCCCAGGAGTTTGAGGTTGCTGTGAGCTAGGCTGATGCCATGGCACTCTAGCCTGGGCAACAGAGCAGGACTCTGTCTCAAAAAAAAAAAATGTGAATTTTTGTGGCACGCAATTCAGCCTGTAGAGCTGCCTGCTGCATCCCTCCCCCAGCTGCTGGGAGTGTTGGCTGCTAGTGACTCACAACTACCCACTTCTCCAGAGAATTATTCTTGGCCAACCAGAGTGGCCTTACATGAGAGGTTACCCACCCCCAGCATCCTGCAACCAGTGCTGACACTGTCACATAAAGGCTGGTCCTCTTGCCCCAAGGTGAGACCAACACTGTGGTGCTATTCATGCCCATGAGCTCTCTGAGGGATCACGCTAAGCTGGATTCTAGATGAAAACCACATCTTTGCACACATCACTAATTGATCGTGGCACTCTTTCCCAGTGGGCACAGAGGTAGTCTCAGATTTCTTCTCAACACAGTGCTCTAGGACATTGCTACTCGAAATACAGTCCCAGGACTGGCAGCAGCCGCATTACCTGGGAGCTTGTGAGAAATACAGAATCTCAGCTCCTACCCTGAACTCAGCGAATCAGATCCTGCATTTCCAGGTGATTCACTTCCACGAGGAAGTCTAAGAAGTGCTGGCTGGGGCAGCCGCTACCCATCAAAATCATTCTATGGGATGAAATGTGTGTCTTCTGTATTTCAGTCCTTGGTCCTGTCCTTTTCCATGTCCAATTTTCCGTGCTTACCTGTGAATTGAACGAGGACACAGGTAGCAAGCTGATCTGATTTGCCAACAGTAAGAATTGCAGAGGGGTGGCTGAGACACTGGATTGCAGAATCAGGGCACAAATGCACTGAGAGGATGGAGCAAAGGACTGACTCTAACAATTGAGCTAAATAAAGTTTGATCAAGACAAACATGAGAGAGAGAGAGGAGGGGCATTGCTCCGTGCATTCTTTTTTTTTTTTTTGAGACAGAGTCTCACTCTCTTGCCTGGAGCGAGTGCTGTGGCGTCAGCCTAGCTCACAGCAACCTCAAACTCCTGGACTCAAGCAATCCTACTGTCTCAGCCTCCCAAGTAGCTGGGACTACAGGC
>CAUYSK010052681.1:0-22195 GCA_963575035.1 Avahi laniger
CCCATTTGTTGATGGGGTTGTTTGATTTTTTCTTGTTGATTTTTTTGAGTTCTAGATAGATTCTGGTTATCAGCCCTTTATCAGATGTGTAGAGAGCAAATATTTTTTCCCATTCTGTGGGCTGTCTATTCACTCTAATGAAGGTTTCCTTGGCAGTGCAGAAGCTTTTTAATTTGATTAGATACCACTTATTTATTTTTGTTGCTGCGGAGATTACTTTGGGGTTCTTCTTCAAGAATTCCTTGCATAGGCCGATGTCTGAAAGGGTCTTCCCAACCCATCATCATTTAGAATTCTTAAGGTTTCATGCCTTCAGTTTAAGTCTGTTATCCATCTTGAGTTGATTTTTGTGAGAGGTGAGAGGTGGGGGTCTAGTTTCAATCTTCTGCATGTAGCTATCCAGTTTTCCCAGCACCATTTATTGAAAAGAGATTCTTTTCCCCAGTATATGTTTTTGTCAGCTTTGTCAAAGATTAGATTACCATCTTTCTTTAAAATTTTGTGAGAATAGCTGGACATATATCTTGAACTACTTACTGCTAAAGGAATTTTGGATGGAGTACCTCCATTATTTTTACCAATAAGTATCTCCTAAATTAGAACAATAGTAGGAATTTTTATCTAGAAGGGAAGATTTAATAAAATAAATGATGGTTATAAAAATATTCCTCAGGCCCAGTTACTACTGCTGCAAAGTAACATGGCTATTAAAATGTGTGTTTTTAACTATAACTATGTAAATTTTAATCTAGTCAACTCATTCTATGGTCAAAATTAACCTGATGTAAAGAACTTAAGGTATATTTGTAATTCATTTTTTTCATTTCTAAAAAATATAATTCTACAAAACTAATGATTTTTTTGTCGTCATTTATGAGATGAAGCTACAAGTATGTCAAAAAAAAAAATTGACCAGCAACTCTCTTTTTTCCTCCCTTCTCATGTAAGACATGTTCCCCTTGGGGGAATTGAGGGTGGGGGTGGGGGTGGGGACAGGAAGCCATATGTCCAGAGGCCCACAGTGTGTTCTTTGAACAAGAAAATGATTATATAGTGCAATCAAGTACGAAAACAAATTCTGTTTGTTTGTAATCTTTCACTTCCAAGCATCAAGGTTAGGCACCTTCTTTTCACTGAGAGTTAAGCAGCTAAAATGGTGGAATGGTATCTTCCTATCCTAAGGCATAAACTCATTAAGGAGGCCTACCTGGCACTTGATGAGAATGAGTCCTTGCTTATCTCCTCACTTTCATTTCTTGCTACTTTCCCTCTAGCATACTGTGCTTTTGCCACAATGAACTTCTTTCAATTCCTGAGATTCATCCTGCTCTCCCCTCTTGGACAACCCAACTCTTCTTTCTGCTGTTCGGACACTTTCCCACACCCCTGGACCTATCACCACCACAACACATGCGCATGCATGCACGACATTCCCTTGTCATGTCATTCTCATTCCAGAATATCATCCAATGGCAGAGCTCCTCCCAGAGATACTTTCCCGACCTTAGCTCCACTGCCACATAGTACGTTAGCCGCTCACTGAGGGGATTCTTACCTTACTGACAACTAATGAAAATGTTATTTCACTCTCTTCTGTGTTTCCAAATAATAACTAGAAATTAACTACTTACACAAATTTCTGTCAATATTTATTGTTATCCTAGCTATTTTTAAGAACACTATTGATAAGTACATTGAGCTTTGCATCTCAGAATTTTGATAAATACCAAGGTTTCTTTTTACCACGACTATAGCCCTCTAGGTTGTATGTTCCAAGATTGCTTCAGACATCATAAAGTTAGCAAACCTTTTAAAGAAGAGTGATGTTATGAAATTGCAGCAAGAAAGCTGGAGATGGTGGTCTTTCCTATACAATTGCAATGTAATATTACATTTTTATGTTACATGAGGGATTATATTCACGGGTCTCACTCATCTTAGATAAATATTATCTTTCAAGATAATTAAGGCTATAAATATCTCAGTTACTTCAGAGGCCATAAAAAGTAACATTAGTAACCATTTCTTCAGGATGCAGTTTTTAAAATTTCACAGAAAGAAGTTTCAGGGACCCATGTGCTATTGCTAAAAGTAACTGGAAATTCTAATACAATTCTAAAACAATAAACATTAAAACAAAGACATGTAGTATTATTGAATTATTATTTAATTAGAACTAAAAACAGAAGAGGATACAAAATACTTTTTAAAAAAACACTTCAGGCCTAAAAGGGATAGTGTTCTTTTAGCGTAATGAAAGCATATCTACAGTGACGTTTTTCTTTTAAATTAAGGTTATGATAAGAGTAGCTAAGCTGTAATGAGTGTTTCAAAGTAGCATGTGTTATACATATCTCCGCTCCAATAAAATAAAAAACTAGGTTTCCTGTGCCCTTGTCTCTACTCTTCCTTTAATAATGCAGGCTCCTCTGTTTTCAGTTTTCCCAGTTACTTTACATCTTCTGAACTGATTAAACAAATTTACATCAAGATGACTTACCACTTCGCACCCAATTAGGATGTGAAACACCAGAAAATGTGACGAAATGTGGAGAAATTAGAATCCTTGTGCATTGCTAGTGGGAAGGTTAAAATGGTACAGCCACTGTGGAAAATGATAGGGCGATTCCTCAAAAAATTAAACAGGGAAATACAACACGATCCAGCAATTCCACTTCTGGGTACATGACCCAAAAAGTGAAAACAAGAACTCAAACAATACTTGCACACCCACAGTCATAGCAGTATTATTTAAAATGTCCAAAAGATGAAAGCACTAAGTGTGCATTGACGGGTGGATGGATAAACAAAATGTAGTATGTACATGCAATGGAATATTGTTCAGCCTTAAAAAAGAAGGAAATGTTGACATACAGTATGATGTGTATGAACCTTGAAGACATTAATGAAACAAGCCAGACACAAAAGAACAAATACCATATGATCCTGCTTGTATGAGGTACTTAGAGTAGTCAAATTTGTAGAGACAGAAAGTATAATAGAAAGGTGGTTGACAGGGCATCAAAGGAGGGGCAAATAGAGATTTAGTGTTTAATTGGTATGGAGTTTCAGTTTAGGAAGATAAAAAAGCTCTAGAGTTGGATGGTGGTGATGGTTACATAGCACTGTGAATGTGATTAATGCCATCAAAATGTACACTTAAAAATAATTAAAATGGCATATTTTATGTTACATATATTTTATAAAATGAAAATTTATAAAAAATAATTTTCAACAACTTTTATTATTTAAAATATAATAAAACTTAGAAATTGGTATTTGATCCTTTCTAGGGGTGTCAGTAGTTTAAAGGATAAACAAAAGGGAAATCCTTACTAAATGAAACCATTTAGACTTCCAGTGGTGAAAACTGAAAATGTAGTGAGCAGCAGGAAACAAATTTTTGGGTGTTTGAATCTCACTCCCTCTTTTTCATTCACACACACCCCGCCTATATAGTTGGTATGCAAGGGTAAGATGCAGGCCTTTATTACCTCTAACTGGACGGATGCAAAAGGCCTCTTATTGCTCACCTGGTTTCCACTCCAGTATACTGCAAATGCTTTCGACCTGGGAACCATCCCAAAGACCATCTATTATGTCAAAGTCATGGTCCACAGCCTTTTGTTCTCCTAATTACCAACTCAGCAATGAACAAACACTCTCAGTCTTGCATTTCAAGCTCTCCACAATCAAATATACCCTTGCCAGATGTATTCCCCTAAAAAGGAATGTACTTCTTCACACAACTAAGAGCAGTCTATAAATTGCCAGTATAAAATAGGGCAGGGCTGGGAGGCTTAGAAACTGTAGTTCATTTTTTCACCTTTCCTGGAAGATAATGAGAACAGCCTTCTGTGGGTATTACTTTTGTTAAAGACATGTATGCATTAGAAATGTATATCCCGTTAGCTGGTGGCAACAGTATAGACATATACTGTGATTAATAAATATGCTCTAACAATAGTGGATTACGAAGACTATTAGCATTTCAGGAAACATAATAGTCATATAATATCCTTGTCTAAATTTATATAATTTT
Organism: Avahi laniger; assembly: GCA_963575035.1. NCBI lineage: Eukaryota > Metazoa > Chordata > Mammalia > Primates > Indriidae > Avahi > Avahi laniger. The sequence goes on from CAUYSK010052681.1 coordinate 4,043, forward strand.
CCTTAAAAACATTCATATAATTTCCCTGTCTAAAACACAGTTGCAATAATTTAGTTTTAGTAAATTTGACTCACAAGGAATTTAACAACATAAGATAAATATGACATAATTTAAAACTTTCGGTTTATAGATAAAATATAAAAACTAAACATCTGTATTCTAAATGACAAATTAAAAACCCTTCAATAGATAGAAAAAAGAATTTTTAAAAAGTATATTTCCATTGTCTAATGGTATTATAGATTGAGTTGTGTCCCCTCCAAATTCACATGTAGGTTCTAACCCACAATGTGACTTTATTTGGACTTCTCAGGAGCGCTTTTAAGGGGGCAATTAAGGTTAAATGAAGTAATGGGGATGGGGACCTAATTTGGGTATGACTGATGTCATTATAAGAAGAGAGAGAGAGATACCAGGGAGGCGTTAGTACAGAGGAAAGACAATGTAAAGACACAATGAGAAGGTAGCTGTCTGCAAGCCAAGGAAAAGGCTCCAAGGAGTAACTGGCCCTGCTGGCACCTTGATCTTAAACTTCCAGCTCCTGAACTGTGAGAAAATAATTTTTGTTGTTTAATCCACCCAGTCTGTGGTATTTTGTAATGGCAGCAAGTGGCAAGTCAAGAAAAATAATAATCAGTGACACGAAAAGGGAGAGAAAGATAAAGGATGAGACAGACATATTCACACACAGAACAGAACAAATGGGAGACGTAAGAAACCCAGACATACATACAGACACTGTGAGATACCATGTTATAAACTAGCATTTTGTGGTCTTTTAAGAAATTGTTGGTAAAGATGTCTGAACCATGTGTTCCTTCTACTATATGCACTGGGACATATTAGGAGTTGCTCTGACAAACAGATGAACTTAAAGTCCTGATTGTACTCTCAGGTCACAGGTCCCAATGCTCCGGTTTAGAGAATCCTCATTCAGAAACCATCAATGAGTGGTTATGAAATGGCCTTTGGATTTTTTTTTTTTTTTTTTTTTTTGAGGCAGAGTCTTGCTCTGTTGCCGGGCTAGAGCGCCTTGGCGTCAGCCTAGCTCACAGCAACCTCAAACTCCTGGGTTCAAGCAATCCTTCTGCCTCAGCCTCCCGAGGAGCTGGGACTACAGGTATGCACCACCATGCCTGGCTAATTTTATATATATATATATATATTTAGTTGTCCAGATAATTTCTTTCTATTTTTTAGTAGATACGGGGTCTCACTCTTGCTCAGGCTGGTCTGGAACTCCTGACCTTGAGCGATCCACCCGCCTCAGCCTCCCAGAGTGCTAGGATTACAGGCATGAGCCACCGCGCCCAGCCGCCTTTGGATTTTTAATCCTTCAATTATCATGCTTTTAACAGATGTCTTCATTTTCCATTGGCCTCTATTATATTTTCTTGCTAGTCTTTGCACTGTTACAAACATAGTTGTTGTACTACCACATTTGGGGCAAACTATGTGATGATCGCATTTGCTAGTGTTCTTCAAATAAAAACTAATACACATATTTGGGGGTTAAGGGGATCAGCAAGATTTACATAAGACACACAACAGAACTAAAGCATCACTTCAAAAAAAAAAGACAAATTTCAATGGAGAACCATCTTTGGAATGAAATAGGTCCATAGTAAAATCTCACGTGTTTTCGTCAAAATTAACCCAATAATTTTCTGAGAAAAATGGTAACTCAACTCTATGTTCTGTTTTACAAATACTTACAGAATAGTCCTGAAATAATGATGATGAGCCAGAGAAATTAACCCGACAGGAATCATGAGCCAAATAGGAAGACCTTGTCAACACAGCTCCTCTCCAATCGTACAATACTTTGTCTGTGAGAAATATAAATGTAGGTTAAAACAATATTTATCTTGGAAAAGTACACACTGATCATATTGCTTAATGTTACATAGAGGAAAGCAAATCATCTTTATGGGCTCAGTATTCTGTATTAAAATCACATCTTGTCATGTAATCGGAAAGAAGTGAAGAAGTGATAGCACTGCATAGAGAGAGGCCTCAATTAATTGGCTCCGTCATACAGTAAAGCTCTCGTGTTTTTATTGCGTACAGTGTGCCCGTCAGAAAACTAATAGGTTCATTTCTTCAAGAACATTGACTTCTTTCTTCAAAGGAGGCTTAAAGCAAAATTATACTTGTGAATAGCATTTATAAAAATAAAAGGAAAACTTCTCTCTGATACATGAGTACTTTAAAGAAAAATTCAGAATTATTATGAAGGCGCAAGTTTTGAAATTACAAAGTAAATGAAATTACTAAAAGTGTTTAAGTTAAATAGGTTGAAAGAGCAAAAGGTTAGCCAGCATATTCCCACATATTTCTTCTGTCTTGTAGCAGCTGTTAAATGAGATTTCTGTGGTAATTTTTCTTTTGCTAAATAACAAGGAGGAGATTTAAGATTTGTCCCTTTATTTCTCAGACATATTAATCATTTAAAAAAGGGAAAAATTCAGCTCAATCCTGCCATCCAAATAAATCAAACTGTTTCCATATTTCCAATTTTTCTTCTACAATTTATTCATATACATATATTCTTTCCTGAAACTTTCAATTTAATATAGTCATGTATAGACTGGTTAATTTTACATGAATTTAGAGAAAACTCAGCAGTAATCAATTCTCTCACTTCATTGCTTCAATTTATTTACAAGAACATAAGTTGAATGTCCTATAGGGAGGCAACAAAGTAACAGGAAATAATAAAAAGGTAATGTTATCTCAGAGACATCCTAATCAATACTTACACGTTCTACCTCCTTTTAATTTTATATGTATTTCTTCTTCCCTTTTAGTCAAGAGTCTCTGCGCTCTTTCAAAAAGGCAAAACCTCTAGAAGAGGCAAAATATTCATACATTTCAATCACAGCTCAATGTGAATAAATGAAATTATTTAATGGAAGCAAATGCCAATAATAGGTAGCTTGTAGAAAACCTAAGAATATTAGTAAATGAGAAAGAAGATAGCAAAGGAAAGGTTATACACTTTATGCTTTAATTGGGGACCTTTATAAGCCCAGGGATATATAAAAGGATAACACAAAAGTTTAATAGAGATGCGAAAACCCTTACATTTCTTATGAAACTTTCTTGACCAGTTCAAAGCATTCTCCAACTCACCAGCACTATTCCTGACCTACCCACTTCCCTTAATGCACATGACATTAAATGTTGCACTACTACAATAAGTGTTCTCACATATTGTAGATAATCATGCTTTTCTTTCCAATCTCCTTTTTAAATGTATAAATTCTTCCAGGGCAAGGGCAACATCTTACTTGGAATTGCTCTGTTTCTGGCTCTTTAGCAATGTAAGTAAGGTAGCTATGTAAACACTAGCGAAAAAGAATTGGTCTTGAGAGGTTAAATCTCACAGGCAAAGAGGGGATTTTCTTGATCACTGAAGAGCCCAACCCAATATGAAACTAAAAGCTATACAACTTATTTTTCCCAGAGAGTGCAGAACATTTTCAAATATTTTATCTTGTTTATCCACAAAACAGACTCATGTAGTTGAAAGAGTCATGCATTATTTTCTCCAGTATGTAGGTATCATACTAGAAAATGTAGCTATAACTTTTCCACTTCAGGAAGCAGTAAAGCCTCCAATAAAATCCTCAAGGTAGTCATTCACACACTGATGTATGCTAATGACTCCTCCTTAGAAGCTAGGCACAGAAGGTGACATGCTACAAATTCCAGTTTATTCCACAAAGTCAGTCGAAAGTTATAAGCTAATAGTTTGAAGGAGACCAAAGTCATACATCAGACTAAATCTTCACAAACCCTTCTCAGAGTCAACAATCTTCACACAAAGGCCACAGGAAATAAAGATTCTGAATTCCAGATGTGTCTATGGTTATGTGTGTATACACGTGCACAACAATAGACTATATATTGATAGGTGGAAAAAAAAATCTTGTCAGTAATCCCAGTTATTGGTCAGCAGGACAGAATGAAATATTCTAAGATTACACAAATCTGAGGAAAATGCAATGTCAAAATGTGGAAAGAAACCAAAATGGTCACATCAGTTTAACAAGGAGTTATTAGTTAAATAGCAGCTATCTTTGAACATAAAAAATTTGTTCAATAACTACTTATACCAATATCTTCCTGACTTTGTACTTCCTCAATATTTATTTTAGACTCTCTTTCAAAAAAATATTATTATATCACAAGTTCATGTTAGTTTGCTGCCTTATTCATATCTCATTCCATATCTAGATATAAGTCTTTCATTTGCTTTGTATTCTCCATGAAACTCAACATAATGCTGTGTCCCAAGCCCGTGTGTGTGTGTGTGTGTGTGTGTGTGTGTGTGTGCACGTGCGCGAGCACGTGTGTACGCGCATGCTCCTGGATCCAGGGCCTGATTTGGCAGTGACTGAAAGGCCAACCAGCAAGACTGTAAAAGGCCCCATATAATCCAACTGAAATAAATACATGAAGAACCAGAAAAGCCTTAAAAATAAGTTTTTAAAATCCTACTTTTTTCCAAGATCAAATATTTTTTACCAGAGCATTTCCCTTCATTTTCTAGCATCATCTCGATGTTTATAATGGTAATAGTTTTTAAATATCATTCAGTTGGAGATAGCTTTTTATTTTTCATTTTTATTCAAATTTATGTAGTTAACAATAAATCAATTATTTACACAGGTGGGAGATATTTCTAAACCTAATAAGCATAGTTATTTTAGAAGCTTTAATTAGACAAATAACTCAGAGAAAACTGATAAGACAGTACACCACAGGTGATGTTTTCAAGGAATGAGTAAAGAAAAGGGAAGAGGAAAAAAGGAAAGAAAAGTTCTTAGATGGTTAAAACATTCACCACTTCTATAATTCCTATAGCAACAAACATTTTTTCCATATTATAAATGGATAAATTTGTTCAATTCATGTGGATATTAGCAAAAGACCCAAGGACAAGAGCAGTTCAAAATTTTCAAATGTATAGTTTCAGTCAACTTAAAACCAAATGCTCTTACGAAATAGTCTATGCACCCAGCTATTCAGGAGGCTGAGGCAGGAGGATCACTTGAGCACAGGAGTTCAAGGTTGCAGTGAGCCATAATCACACCACACAGTCCAGCCTGGGCAACAGAATGAGATCCTGTCTCTAAAAAAAATTAAATTAAATTAAAAATAAAGAAATATTCTATGCAACTGCCTCCAACAGAGCCAAAGGAAGTCCAAATGAAAATGCAGTGTATCTTTATTAGGATACGATAAAATCAAAGACCACTGGGGTTAGTGTTCCTGTGTCCCTAGAGCCTCTTTTATGCCAAGCTCGTTCTGTTTCCCTTTTATCAATTCCCTGGTATCAATTAATTCTTTGAGTTAATTGCATATGCAGTTTTAATCTGTAGGTAATTACAAACAATTAATAGTTAGGAGACAGAATTAGCAGTTCTTAGTTTGATTATCTATATAATTAAAAGGGGTGGTAAACTAGAGTTGACAAATAGCATCTTAATCATTTGAATAATCAAAGCCCAGAAGCTTTCTTGGGTGGCTGAATTCCATCTGTTATACTAGTTTAAATTTTACAATAAATGACTGAAATGTCCATTTAAATCAACCCATAAGTGTTAAATTATTGTACGAAAAAGAACAAGGTATATATTCTAAAATTATGTAAGCCATCTTCTTTTGTTTGTTTATAATGAGCTGTTTCCATAAAGATTTATAGGAGAGAAAAAGTATAATCTTTTTCTTTACCCATTTCAAAGTTCATGGAGCTGACACCCCCATAACAAAGACCGATTAATAAGAGAAAAAAGCATAATGAATTTACTTATCAAAGCTTTAATATGATAAGGGAAGATCAAAAGACTAAGAAAAAACTGTGTATTTTGATTCTTAGGTTTGGTGAAGAATAGATAGTCATGTAGAAGTATGATTGGACAAAAGCAGGTATGATCTAAAGATAATAAACTGGGTGGAACTCAGCAAGGCATGTTTCTTCAGATTCTTCTTGACCTCTGGGTATGGGGCAGGACACTTGTCACATGAAGATCTTCAGGGGGGATGGGAGGTCAGGGGGTGACTATCCTAGGTTTTGTGGCTTGCTTTCCATGACCTGCTTCTAGGGAAAAAGGTAGGCAGGGAAGGTGAGAGAGACCTTCCTGCTTCTATGGTCCTACCAATCATTTTCAGCTCAAAATAGTCAGCATGCAAAGGCCCCATACTTTGGGGGTATCATGTTCTGAGCCCCAGCAGATTCAACAGACTGATTTATGTATATCTGGTGGATACTAATTAATACTCATGGTTCTCATTTCTATGTTATAAAACATCTAAGAAATATGATGTTTTGTACTATATTTTGTACTATGTTTTGTACTATATTCTATTTCACACTTTTTTTTAAGTGTGTGAAGAGAGAGCAAATAAGACATCCCTTTAATCCTTTTTTGGCCAACTGATAGGACCAGTGGTTTGTAGATAGAGAGTAAATACTAAGAAGCAGGGTAAGCTGAAGGAGAGTTAGAAAAATATATGGGAACTTCATTCCAATCAGGAAGGAATGTAATACAGAACAATGGCATCACTGTTGTATGGTATCAATCTGAATTGCCAAGAATTTGAACACGTTTGGCAAATACTTCCAAGCAAATAGTGAATAAAAAATGTTCAAAAAGAATCATGATTTCTGGTTCAATATGGCTTGTTACCTTTAGCTGAGAGGCAGCCCCTTTACAGTCCCACTAAAATAATATAATGATAAAGAAAAAGATGAAAATCTCAAGGTCACAAAAAAATTAAGTCTAACTATTCATCGATTTACAGATGAGATGAAAATTTTCTTTAATTAGGATGATGAAAGTGAATTGAGGAAAACAACCAGTGACTAATTTAACCTCCAATATAACCTCTCCCAATCTGGAAGATGGTAGAAAGAAGCTGCTTTTAAAGAACTGCTTCCCTCTTTCTACCTGCATCTATCACAATCACCTGGACACTACAACTCCAAGACAATAATTAGGAAATCAAGTAATCCTCGCTGTAGCAGCAGGATTTAATACATTCTATTATAAGGAAAGAGCTCTGTGCAAAGGCTGGGGCTGGCAGGTCTTGACAATAATGCATAATAGGGATTGAAATTTTTCATGTGCTAAATAGCTGAAAATAATAAAGAATGAAGGAATAAAATAGGAAAGGCCCCAACTCAGCAGAGCTAAACCATTCCAGATGGAGGTCTTCAGGTCACTAGGAATTAAGCAGAGAACCAGGCATTGCTTCACCTGCTTATAAACTGTAGAACTAGAAAAGGTCAATCAACATACTCAGGTAAACATGGAGCAGGGCTGAGCAAAAGCCACAAGTTCTCTCTATTTGTAATCACCCACTGCATAGATCCATTTTTCCTTATTCAGGGCAGAGTAAACAAACTAGGGCCCACATTAATTATAGTAATGCTGGCTACCATTTATTGAAGGCTCACACTGCTAAACACTTCATACACAGTACCTGATCTAATCTGCATAATAATCCTATGAGGTGGATGCTGATGTTGCCCCCATTTAACAGAGGAGAAAACACATTAAGTTCAGAGGACAAGAGGTTGTGTGAACTCAGCTTTAGCTGAATTAGAAGCCTATCTGACGATGGCACAAGGGAGAAGGTCTCTGTAGTAGACTGAAAAATGGCCCAAAAGATACACACATCCTAATCCCTGGAGCCTGTCAATGTACCTTACATGGCAAAGAGACTTTGAAGATGTAATTAAATTAAGGATACTAAAATGGGAGGATTTTTCAAGATTATCCTGGTGGACCCTGCATGAAATCACAAGTGTCCTTAAAGAGAGGGAGAGGGAGACTTGAATAAAGAAGAGGAGAAGGAGCTGTGATGACGAAAGCAGTAGATTGGAGTGATGTGAGGAAAGGGTTGTGGGGCAGGGAATGTAGGCGGCCTCCAGAAGCTAGAAAAGGCAGGGAAACAGAGTCTTCCCTACGGTCTCAAACACCTTGACTTAGTCCAGTGAAACTGACTTCAGATTTCTGGCCTCTAAAAATATACGAGAAAATATCTGGGTCATTTTAAGCTACCAAGTTCGTGGTAATTTGTTACAACGGCCATAGGAAACTAATACAGTCTGCAATTCTGAAAATCTGGTAAAAGAGTTGAAGTCTAAAAACAGTCTGCTAGACCAAGGGGAAATTTTTAGAAAAGTGTTTGGCATTCTCACTATATTATAACAAGCCAACTCTCTAAAATAGAAGCTAAAGCAAAAAAAAGGGAAAATAAACTAAGACTTAACATATAACAATAATTGAAAGTTAACTAAAAATGGAAATTAGCATTTTTTTAAAGGCAAGGAATACAAAGAAAGCAAAAATACAATGTCAGACTTCAAATGTACTTCAGAGTTGGTAGGGGTGTAAGAGACAGTGTAGAATATCAAATGGCTGGGTTTGGCAAGTGCTCCTAGAATGTGTAAGAAAAACGTCCACAGATATGAGAAAATTATGAGGGAGAAGATTACAGATTAAAGAAGACAAATAATGAGTGCCCAGCAAACGAACCACACATATTACACACACATTAGATGAAACCAGAACAATCAGAAATGAAGAAAACATACTATGTAATAATTTTTCTAAGCAAACAAAAATCATCTGAATCTTCTGACTATTAGGATTCATTAAAGTTTGGGGAAAGCTAATTAAAAGAGACTGTATGCAAGTACATTCTGCAAAATTAGAGGAATACAAAAATATTTAAATTATAAGAATAAACAAAAATTCATATAAAACATCTGCAAAGGTGTAAAACTCAGGTTGTTCTACTTTATTCTGTGAAACAGCAAAAGAACCAATAAATAATAGACCAACAACAGAATTTTTGGGTAAAAGAAAAGTTGTGAAACAAATTTTATAATCAATTGTCTTCAATTTGTAAAAAACGGGGAAAAAATCATTCTTAAATAAACCAATACTATGAAAATCTGCTGAGAAAATGTTTTATATAAATAAACAAACATATAGACACTTAACTGAAGACAAAGACATGAATCACAACTAAAGATAAAAGAATTTAGAAACCATAGTATAAGAGTACCAGCAGTTCTTCCACTAACCAGGATACTCAATTCTTGTAGGGTCATGTGTAGTCACATGGATTCTATGGGGGTGGTCTTAAAGCTTGGTCCTGCATGTCTTTACCTCACAGTTTCTTTTCTGCATATTCTATTTTCCCTGGAACCAAACCATATTTTTCCTAGAGTATAAATCTGAATTCACTATAGTTCAAATGAGCTCTCAAATGGAATCTTGTTCTACGATTATCAAAACAACAAAACGAGTTTGTTCCGTCATACATTTACAATGACTAGACATTTTATTTGGTTTGGGACATGTACCCAGAGACCCAATAAACAAGAGAAAAATAACAAAGAACAATATAATGGCTATTTCCATTTTCACAGAACTTAAATAATGATTTTTCTCCCTTTTAATCAACTCACACTCAATCACCTGAATCATGACACTGTCCTTCACAAAGCTCTTCTCTGTATCATGCGAGCAACCTCTGAGTGTTCCTATGAAGCTGTGTGGTTTAACAAAGGGAAAAAATATACCCAGAAAATAGATCATAGGAAAATATTCCAAAATTTAACAGTGATTATCTCTGGGTAGGAGAATACTAGAGGATTGCCATTTTTTGTGTGTGATAGTGTTCTGTATTTTCTAAATTTTCTTCAATTAATCATAACCAATTGCAATTTTAGAGAAATACATTTAAAGTAATGTATTTTTCCTATATAATTTTAGGTAAAAATAGGGAAAAGTTATGTTAAAATTATGAACAAAAACAAGTCTGCACAAAGTAGCACAAAACTTTAGGAATGTTTGCCCCTAGGGAAGCATTAGATAAGACTAAATTTTATTCCTATTTTTCTAAAGAGGACATTTTGTATTTGTGGAGGAAAAAACACAATTTGTTTAAATTCCTTTAACAAATATGTGCACAAAAATAAATGGTTCCCTTAAATATGCCCTCAATGACACAACTTTTTTGGTGAGGGAGGAGGAGGGATGGACCACAATATGTTTAAAGAGTCAAAACTCATTCTCTTCCCAGGAAGGGAGAGAGACAGCTGTTATGTCATAGCAGCTTTGGAAAACATTGATCTCAGGCTTACAAGGTGAAAACTCTTGATTAAGCAGGGCGGGATTCCGAGGCACCAAGTCTACCAAAGATTTATTCCTTCAACACAGGGGCAGCTATCTGAATTTGTAACTTGAACCATCTCTTGGATGGCAGCTCACTTTCACCTTTGTTGGGAAGCACTCTGACAAATGCAGCTCATGCTGGCAGTGAACTGCAAACTCCAGGAGGACGGGGACTGTGTCCAGTGCACTGCTTTATCCCCTACGTAACCACAATATCTGGAACAGAATATGCACTAATTTTTTAACAAATAAATTTTTTTAACATTTGGGAATGTTAAGTAGATGATACATATTTTACAGACAACAATGAAGTCATAGGTTTCTAGGCAAAAATGTCAGAGGTCCTGGGGAAAAGTGGACATTGGGTTATAATTTAATGGGAGTGTTCTTACTGGTCTCCCTGAAAAGGAAGCAACAATTAACTACTCTTTTCTTTGTCTCATATAATTCTAAATATTTTTAAAAGATTAATTCTTCCAGGTTTATCATATTATATATTAATATTTGAACCATATGCACCTTACCTATTTTAGTCAAGGTTTTGATGCCCAAACTCATATATTCCTGATGAAAATGAAAATTTGAACAGACTTGTAAGAAAGTAATTGTCAGTAATGAAAGTCTTTTAAAATGTTCCTGTTTTTATATAATAATAATTTTAGGAGTCTTTCATAAGGAAATAATCTGAAATGTGACTAAAGATCAACAAAAGTGATTATTATAATAGCATTATTTACAATAATTATGCAGAAAAGAGTTAACATAGCAAGTCTGAGACTGTCATTCTTAGAAAGATCTGCTTGCAAGGTTGACCTTTGGCTGGCATCTGGGAACTTAGCAGGTAAACAGTCCCCTACACTGGTGTAAAACTTTGCCTAAATGATAACGGTATCTCACTATACCCAGACTGTTTGTGCGAGCAATATGGTTTATGCTGAACATCTGTTTTCCTTCTAGAAATCTGGAACATTGGTACATACTAGGCAGAGTGAGTAGGCCCAAATAGAAATCTTGGGTGCTGAGTCTCTAACAAGCATGTCAGGTATATAACATTTCGCATATGTAGTCATGACTCATTGCTGAGGGATTAAGTACATCCCATGTGACTCCACTGGGAGAGGACTATTGGACACTTGCTTCTGGTTTCCTCTGGACTTTATCCCTTGTGCCTTTTCCCTTTGCTAATTTTTCTTTGTGTTCTTTCACTGTAATAAATCTTAGCTGTGACTATAACTATGTGCTCAGTGCTATGAGTACTTCTAATGAATCATCAAACCTGGGGGTAGTCTTTGAGACTGACACAAAAATAAATTTGGAAATAATATAAATGTCCAGTAACTGGAGATTGGTTAAGTAAATTTTACTACATCATATACTGGATTATTTTTAAACAACAAAAGTTATGCTTATGAAGTATATTATATTAATAACTGTGTTATTAAAATATCTTATATACCTTATGCTTTTAATTATGGACAAAAAAAATCTGTAAACAAGAGGACTAAACAAAAATGTGCCAAAATGTTAAATGTGATAGCTTCTGATTTGATCAAATTTTTTTCTGTATTCTATTCTCTTCTTTGTTATGATTAGGCTGATTGTGGAGTTCATGAAGCTTTAAACACATGACTCACATACAGCTGCTTGTTAAGGAAAGTTATCCTAATGGTTTTTTCCCCATACCAGTTGCTGTAGGACCTAAACCCCATGATTTATTTCTGAAACCAGACTTGCCACCTGAGCTTTAGAGTACTAGATTAGGAAGCAGCCCATTCACCTGAGACAAACACACCTGAGTTAGAAATGAGGGGTTAGGTACATTGGACATCTTTGGCTCAAACAGTGCTCAGTTTGGTTTCTACACCACATAGAAATAATCTAATGCAATCAAATCTTATATTTTAACATTTTAGATGCTAAGTGAACTAACGGAAGCATGCTCTGTTAGCTAAGAGGTTAAGCAACGTCTCCAGTTCTCTCTGAAGCCGGTTGATAAGCCCAGTGTGGAGAAATCTGGAACCCAGAATGACTATGGAGGTGAGTGGATGACTTTCCATGACCCATTCACATATGTGTTCAACCACTAAAGGCCTTATAAAAATCCTGACCTGAACATTTTGCTTTCCAGAATTTCTATAATGAAGATGTTTGTTTTGCAATGTGAAAGAATGATTAAACTTTAGAAAACATAATCTACAGAATATTTAGTCGCAAATCTTCGGTATTTTATTCACCAGTTATCCATGAGCTAGAATTTCTGTGCAAATTCTGAAATAAGCTGGCCTTTTTAGAAAACAAAAATAAGAATCTAATCCCCTAAGAAAGATTATTAATTTTGTTATTTCCATCTGTCTTTGATGACTGCTTGTCAAAAGACTGAAGTTCATTAATGTAACATTATCTTTACTAAAAGCTCATTAATGCAATACATTCGAGAGAGGAAAAGATTCTAGTGACAAAAAGCAAAAGGATAATTACAGAACAGAATTTTAGCCCTGCTTATGTCTGTATGTTCTCTTCAAATATTTCACTCTATTATTTCCTACATTCCTAGTGGAAAAGAGAACTAGCTTGTCATCTTACAAGGTGTATGGACTTTATATGATTGGTAGGAACTTAATTAAATTAGTATTGTGGAGAATCAAATTAAAAATTTGTGTTAGTACTAACAGGCTCACAAAGTCCAAGTATAAAGCTAACACAAATATCAGACATAAATATAACAAACAAGATTAGTAAAATAGGCTAAGACAATAACTTTTAATCATTATGATCAACATTAACAATTATTTGGTTTAAAGATTAGCCAGTTTCTACCTATCCTTTTCGGTTCTTTCATCAGAAAGATGAAACATAAATTAGCATTTCTACTTGTTTATACATACAAAAAAAAAACTAACTCCTGAGAGGATGCTGAAAATTCTGGATATTAATGCTTTAGATGTTATCTACGAAGCTCAGATAGCCATGTGGATTCTGTTTCCATTATTACTAATAATTGAAAATTGACTGCACTAATAAAATATCTCACAGATGCTCTGTCTTCTCCCTCCTACACACCAACAGCTCAAATTCAATAAAATTTGGTTCTTTTGAGAAACATAATATGTATTATTTTAGTAGAAATTTTAAGAATAATTGAGGACAAAATTAAGTTTATTTCTGAATCTACTTTACTGGTTTTACTAACTACTATGTCCATACATGAACCTTTCCTCCAGTTAAACTGCTCTACTTACCTTAACTTAAAAGAACACTGAGACCCATCTCCACACATCTTTCTATGCCATAGTCCCCATACTCATAACCTATCCTAACTGAGCTCCACTTTCCCAACGTGCAACCAGCTCTAAAGGCCAAGCTATAACACCATCATCTTTTTCTCTCCACTCATAAAAGCATATTCAAAAGAATGTGACTGCATGATTACAAAGATAACCTTGAATCTACTCTAATTATCAAAAAGTGAAATAATTTGCAAAGTTTTTTTCTTTTCAGTTTTAAGAAAAATAGGTTGTAATCATCTCACTGATTGTGATATACCAACATGAATGGTCAGAGAGGTTGCAAACTGCTAGTCACCACCACTGGGACAGAACACAACTCATTGTCTTGTATTGTGGTTTATCTTTTCTTATATTCTAACTCAGCTACAGGACTGTAAGTTCTTGATAAGGCATGGCTGATGTCTAAAATTTATTTTTAGTCTTATATACCTAGCACAGAATTTTCTATGGTCTTTTTAAAAAATTAATAAACAATCTTTAATCGATATCTCTTTGCCTTCAAAATTCAGGTGATATCTTTGCTTCCATTATATATACTTACATCAAATGTTTTTATCCTTTTAAAAAATGGAAGCAAAAAAAGATGTAACAACTCTGTACCTGAATGAAGATTCTATCAAAATACAATGAAACAAGACATTGGAATGATTACTATATATTAGTTGATATTAATAAGTTATTAATTTAGGATCAGATATTTGGTTGTGCTTTAAGAACAAATTCTTTATCTTTTACAATACAAGCTGGAGAATATTTATGAATGGATATCAAAGAATTTGTTTCAAATAATCCAAGCTGAGAAGGAAATTGGGCGGGAACATAGATGAAACAGTACTGACCAGGAGTTCATAATTCTTGAAGCTGGGTGATGGGTATATATGGATTTATTATCCTAGTCTCTTTACTTTTGTATATATTTAGATTTTTCATAATAAAATGGTTTTACACTTTATTCCAAAATGCATAAACTTTTCCAATACCAAGAAAAGTTTAAATTAAACATCTAATCATGAGGAAAAAAGATCAGATCCAGAGAAAAATGTAAATAATAATACTTCTCTATCCAAAAAGTGCTATTTATAATAGGAAGAATGGAACTGAATAATATTAATAAGGCACAAAGAGACATATCTCTGCAATCCCCCAAGCAATTCCAAGTACTGACAAGATGACTCTGTTGAACTTATTATAAAATCCTAGGTCAGAACTATCCTCAGGTAGACCAGAGCATCAGAAATTTATTTATGTACTTGTTTATTATCTATCTTCTCAACAGAATGTAAGTGCTATAAGGTCAATGACTACATCTTGTTCACCAATGCCTCTCCAGTAATGAGCAGTGTATCTAGCCACATAGCAGGTGCTCAATAAATATTTGTCAATTATTTCTATATATAAAATATGTCCTCTCCTGCCTACTGCCAAGAGGTCATAAAGTGCTATGGATATTAAACTATTAGAATAAAAATTCATTTCAAAGTTTCAAATTTTAATTATGTATGCTCCTTCTGAAAAGAGCTTATCAGTAATATATATTTATTGTGCATATTAAAAATACAAATAATTTCTACATGCAGCTTCTCATTTTAGCTTTATATCCATTGAGAAGTAGACAAAAACAATCCTAGAAAAGAGATTAATAAAGCAAACCCTGCTTGATGTAAATAAAATGATAAACAGCAGCCTCATAACACCTGGGGACTTCAACACCCCATTGAGAGAATGGGACAGATACTCCAAGCAGAAAATAAGCAAACAAATGATGAATTTACACAGAACTCTAGAACAAATGTACCTAATAGCCATTTACAGAACATGCTATCCCAAAACCACTGTATATACATTCTTCTCATCAACTCATGGAACATTCTCTAAGACTAATCACATCCTAGGCCACAAGACATGCCTCAAAAAATCCGGAAAAACAGAAACTAGACCATGTATCTTCTCAGACCACAATGGAATAAAATTAGAAATCAATTTCAACAGAAACATTCAACTCTACACAAAGTCATGGAAACTAAACAACCTTCTGCTGAATAGGCATTGGGTTGAGAAGGAAATTAAGATGGAAATCAAAAGATTCTTTGAAGTAAATGAAAAGGGAACATAATTTATCAAAATCTCTGGGATTCAGCAAAAGTAGTCATAAACGGAATATTCATAGTCATAAATGCCTACATCCGAAAGATCACAAATCAACGATCTAATGAATCATCTCAAGGAATTGGAAAAGGAAGACCAAACCAATCCCAAACCCAGCAGAAGAAAAGAATAAATGAAATAGATAATAAAAGAATTATACATAAGATTAATAAAACAAAAAGTTGGTTCTTTGAAAAGATGAACAAATTCGATGGGAGTCTTGCTAGTTTAAACAGAAACAGAAAAGTAAGAACCTAATGAGTTCAATAACAAAAGTAGATGGAGATATTACACCACTAATACCATGGAAATATAAAATATCATCTCTGAATACTATAAAAATCTCTACAGACATAAACTTGAAAACACTGAGGAAATGGAAAAATTCTTAGAAATCACGAAAACTTCCAAGCCTCCGTCAGGAAGAAATAGAGCTTCTGAACAGACCAATATAAAGTAAGGAAATTGAAACAGCAATAAAACATCTCCCAAAAACAACAAAAAAATCCCAGACCAGAAGATTTCACAGCCAAATTTTACCAGATCTACAAAGAAGAACTGGTACCTATATTGCAGAAATTATTTTATAACACAGAGAAGGAAGGAATCCTCCCCAATTTGTTCTACGAAGCCAATATCACCCTGATACCAAAGACAGCAAACGACACAACAAAAAGAAGAAAACTACAGACTAATGTCCCTTATGAATGTAGATGCATAAATTTTCAATAAAATCCTAGCAAGCAAAATTCCACTGCAAAAAAAAAAAAATATTCAGCTGCACATCAAAAAAAAATTCACCCCAATCAAGTGGGCTTCATCCCAGAGAAAAAGAATGGTTCAACATACGCAAAGCTATAAATGTGATTCACCACATAAATAGAAGCAAAAACAAAGGCCATATGATCCTCTCAATAGACACCAAAAGAGCATTTGACAAAATTCAGCACCCTTTTATGATAAGACCTCTTAATAAAGTAGGCATAGGTAGAATATACCTCAATATTATAAAAGCCATATATGACAAACCCATACTGAATGGGAAAAATTGAAAGCATTCCCACATAGAACTGGATCCAGACAAGGTTGCCCACTGTCACCAATTCTGTTCAACATATTGCTGAAAGTCCTAGCCAAAGCAACCAGGCAAGAGAAGGAAATCAAGGGTATTGAAATGGGGAAAGAAGAGGTCAAACTATCACTCTTTGCTGATGATATGATCTTATATTTAAAAAACCCCAAAGATGCTAGAAAGAGACTCCTGGAATTGATAAATATATTTAGCAAAGTCTTAGGCTACAAAATCAATGCACACAAATCAGTAATATTCCTATATACCAACAACAGTCACGCTGATAACCAAACCAAAGACTCAATATCTTTGACAATAGCAACAAAGAAAATAAAATACCTAGGAATATACTTAACCAAGGAGCTGAAAGACCTCTACAGAGAGTACTACAAAACACTGAGGAAGGAAATCACAGAGGATGTAAACAAATGGAAAAATGTCTCATGCTAACAGACCAGCAGATCAATATTGTTAAAATGTCTATACTACTCAATGTGATTTACAGATTCAATGCAATACCCATTAAAGTACCAATATCATTTTTTGCAGATGTAGAAAAAATAGTTCTATGATTCATATGGAACCAGAAAGACCCTGAATAGCCAAAGCCACCTTAAGCAAAAAGAAAAAATTGGGAGGCATCAATTTACCAGACTTCAAGCTATACTACAAAGATACAGTAACCAAAACAGCATGGTACTGGCACAAGATCAGAGATATAGACCAATGGATGAGAACAGAGAACCCAGATATAAAAGCATCCTCTTATTGCCATCTGATCTTTGACAAAGCAGACAAAAACATACACTGGGGAAAAGAATCCTTATTCAATAAATGGTGCTGGGAAAACTGGATAGCCACATATAGAAGACTGAAACAGGATCCGCATCTCTCATCACTCACAAAAATCAACTCACAGCGGATAATAGACTTAAACTTAAGGCATGAAACCATAAAAATTCTAGAAGAAGAGGTCAGAAAAACTGTTAGATATTGGCCTAGGCAAAGAATTTATGAAGAAGACCCCAAAGGCAATCACAGCAACAACAAAAATAAATAAATGGGACCTGATCAAATTAAAAAGCTTCTGCACAGCTAAGGAAACAATCAATAGAGCAAATAGACAACCTACAGAATGGGAGAACACGTTCACAAGCCGAACATCTGATAAAGGGCTAATAACCAGAATCCACAAAGAACTCAAGTGAATCAGCAAGAAGACATCCAACAACCTCATTGAAAAATGGGCAAAAGACATGAACAGAAGCTTTCCAAAAGAAGATAGACTAATGGCCAATAAACATATAAAAAAATGCTCAACATCTCTAATCATCAGGGAAATGCAAATCAAAACCACAATGAGATATCACCTAACTCCAGTGAGAATGGCTTTTATCAAAAAGTCCCAAGAGAACAGATTTTGGCACAGATACGGAGAGAAAGGAAC
>CAUYSK010052682.1:0-15181 GCA_963575035.1 Avahi laniger
AGGACCCTAAGGGCATGTCCAATCACAGTTTGCCACCTAGCCTTCACCAGTATATAAGCCTGTGCTAGTCTTGCTTCGGAGTCTTCGCCATTTGTATTTCCTATAGTCTGCCCCATTAAAACGCTGTTGGAAGAACTCCGAGTGTTGCGTCCTTCTTGCTGGTCAGGACGGCGTGACACTTAGCTAAGGTTTTTTGGTTGATTAGAATAAATAAATGCTGCTTCTCTGCCTGGTTTCGATTGCTTTTTCCTACTCTTTGCCTATTTTTCTGCTACATATGGGTAATATAAAAATGATTTTCTTAAGACATAGAGGATAGACATTTAGAACTCTTGGTAAGATGAACGGACTTGCTTTATGGCAGGAATTTTTACTCTCAATTATTGACTCCATTATTTATTTTTGCCTCTATATTCTGAATTGATCCTAACAATTGGTCACTTATTATTTCAGACAGAACAAGAAAACTTAATTTTTAAATGGTACAATGGAAGAAATGTATCAATAGGTCATAATCTGAAGAAATAAAAGAAAAATAAATAGTAATTTTGACACAGCATTTATAAAACTTTCAGTTTCCTATTACATTTTTATTCCTTTCTTTCAACAAGTAGATTGCAAAATCACAGAACAGTCTAGATAAACCACATATGATAATTAGAAAAGAACATCCAAGTCCAGCTGAAATGTGTGTGAATTTCATACTTGTCACAAGATAGATTTGCTGTAATATCCCGCAAGTTCCCAGTTATTATGTATGTGCCCCTTAGCATAAGGATGTTACAGATAAATAACAGTGCTGTGCTGCTAAGTTGGCTCTTTGAAAAAGAAAAATATTTCCCTATTTATAGCATTTGCCATTTTCTGTGGTGTAAATACTCCCACCATGGTGGATTTCAAGCTACCAACTGATGTCACGAAACATGGAGTTGGGAAAAACTGTGCATAATTGGCTTTTGTGAGCCTGTGCCAGCCAACCATCAACATACTTGGAGCAAGATGACAACTTAAAATCCTCTATCCAAACCCCTAATTTTTTGAAGGAGGGAATGAGTCTTAGAGGTGGAATGATTTGTGAAAAGCCAAGCAGGAATGAACAAGTTGGTGGGAATAGATACTCTAGTATCTATTTCTAGTTCAAGGCTCTTTCTTCTACACTAAAATACAACTTCTCTATCTGTCTGTGGATCCATATATTTAAATCTGAACAATAATGATAAAAGAAAAACAAAAAATTAGCAGTTATATTTTTTAAAACAGAGATAATAGCAGAAGCTAATACATTGAGGCAGGCACTGCTATCTGCTGAATGGCTATCTTCTACCCATTGTATTTACCTCTCACAACTTCTATCCATGTCATTTGGAAACTTACGGGTTCAAATCTACACCATAAAGGAACCAATTACTGCTCAGGAGAACTAAAGTCTAGATCCCTTTCTGTCTGACCAGATAGCACCATCAAGATTTTTTGATATGCTGCCTCCAGATCAGAATGAGACAGCTCATATTTTAGTGACCACAGAGATATGGCTCCTTCAGATTTAATCTTTTTTTTTTTCAGGTTTTAAAACCTTTTATTTGCATATTTAAAAAATTGTGTGTTGCAATAATTAAAGTCATTTGAACAAAAAAAAATGGCACTCTGATAAACCTGCATATTATAGCCTGCTTGGTTTCACTCCAGATTTCACTGTTGTCCCACCTTTCAAAGATTTAAAGACTTTTGATACAATAGGTGTTGATGTTAATGAACATGATCTTTTGATATTGTATAATGACATATTTCATAATTGGGAGATCTGTTTAACACAGTTAACCAATATCTTCCAAATGATCAGTGTCACAAAATCACATATTAATAAAAAATCTTTTCAAAGTGCGAGATAGACCAATGGTTTTTAATAAAAAAGTGTAAAAATTTGTTGGCATGAATTCAGATTCCACATTTTAATGAACATTAAAGAAACTGCCACAAGTTTTGGTGTAATATCAAAGAAGAATACTCAGAATTATCTGAAAAGGTTATTAAAATATTCCTCCCTTTTCCAATGTATCTCTCTAAGGCTGTTTTTCTACATACACTTTAACAAAAACAACATATTACAACAATTTATTGCAGAAGGAGTTATAGGAATTCAGCTGTCTTCAATTAAAGAGATTTTCAAAAATGTAAAACAATGCCATTCCTCTCACTAAAAGATTTTGGAAAATATAGTTATTTTTCAATAAATTAACAAATATTTTTAAAAGTCCCTATTTTAATTTCTAATACAATAAATATCAATAGATAGAACCCATACAGACCAAAAGTTCTCAATAATTTTTAAGATTGTAAAAAGGTTCTGAGATTGAACTGCTGGTCTATACCTACCATTCCAAAGAGATATGATTTTGGGGTAAAAAGGAGAATATGGTGGGTGTGTGACAGATATTCAGTGATGACTGCCATTTATCTCTTCTCTCCCTTTAAGTTCTTACTTCTCCTCATGTCAAAAGGTAGAATATATTTTCTTTCTCCCTTAATCTAGGATGATCTTTTGACCTGTATTTACCAATACAATGTGGCAAAAATGACATTCTGGGACTTTGATGACAGGACTTGCAAAGCCTTGCAGCTCTACCTGGGTGTCTTGGAAGGTTCACTCTTGGGACACTGGAGAAATAGCCACATGGAGAGGCCACCTGTAGTTTCTCTAGTCTTCAAAGTTAGATGAGTCCCCAGCCAATAGCTAGTATCAACTGCCAACCATTCTAAGAGGCCCTCTTGGATATCTGGCCCATTTGATGACTCCAGCCCCATTCATTCACCATCTGATTGCAACTGCGTGTGAGAAGCCCAAATAGGAACCTCCCTGCTGAGCCCAGTCAATTCCCAAGATCCATGACAGATGATAATTTTTTTAAGCCACAAAGTTCAAATGCAGTTTATTATGCACCAGTAGATAACCAGAACAGGGAAAGAAACTTCAAGACTGTTAACTATAGGGGTTAGGTATAGAGGTATCTATGATTTCAGGTGATCCATGTGCTTACCCAGTTTAAGATCCTAACCAGGGCCTGAGGAGACAGAGTCAGGGAGTGAGTAGGCCACCATGAGAGGTATTTGGTGAGCATTATTAGATTGGTGGTACAGATCTCAGCCAAGAAGACAGTGATTCAAAACAGAGATCCAAGAAAAGCGTGGGTATACGATTGAGATTGCAAGAGTTGGGGAGGAACCCGCATGCTAATTGTAGGCAAAGCAGAGTACAGCCTTGCAAACTGAGTGAAAATAGCTGTGTCAGAGAATGACTGCAACTGAGCTTATCCAAGACTTGTTCTTGTTACACCCAGTTCCAAATTTATCATAGCAGTAACCTTGACAGCAGCAAGTCATACTTCAAGTCCCATTGGTTGTAGAATGTGAAGGTGTTATCATTAATATGCTGCCTGTCTCACTCTAAATTATTCAAAATTATATCAGAGGCAGGCACGCACTTACTCACAACACCTTCTTTAAAACTTATGGGCATCCTGAAAACTCTTCAGCCTGAAGAGATACTTAACAGAAACATTCTAACATCAAAACTTTGAGAGAAAGTATTAAACTATACGGGAGAGGAAGATCCAGAAATTTATGTAAGAGAGGTTGGAAGACTAAAAACTTCAGGAATGGAGGGCTAGAATTCAGGGAGCATTTGCTCAGCAAGCATATTGTTTTATATCGTTTTACATTACACTGGTTGGCAAACTTTGCACATGATAGAGATGTGTGTGTGTTTGTGTGTGTGTGTGTGTGTGTGTGTGTGTTATATTTCTCACAAATTTCCCCAAAGAACCTCATCATTCTACAAGCTAAATGAGATTTCTGGAAGGAGACAGTTTAGGCATCAATAGTTGATATTATTCATCTAAACTTCCTCTTAAGAATGAACAAAGACTCTTCCATTGCACATGTGACAATGTAATTAGGGCATCAGTAATCCTTAGAAAAGGACACATAAAGTGGTTTTGAGTTTGAGGATATGGACATGGCCTATCAAAGCCCGTAGAGTCAGAAGTCCAGGATTTAAGGTTCAACTTTTGAGTCTTGAATGATTCATTTAACCTAGTGGTTTTCAACTTACTTCACATTAGAATCACCTGAAGAGTACTTACGAAATGCTAATGTCCTACTCCAGCCCAGAGATTCTGAATTAATTTATCTTGGGTGGGATTTCAGGTATCGCATGGTTTATCTTAAGATACCCAAATGATTCTAAATATACATACAGGATTAAGAAACTCTAATTAACCTCTCTGATTCTCAGTAATCTTCTGTGTTAAAGTATGAAAAGAAACATTTAACTCCCAGGAATCAATACAGACATTGGATATAAAAGGTCTTCATATTCAGGAAAAATTGGCAAGCAATTTTTCTTTAGTAGTAATAAGTTTCAGTGTTTTGTAGCATTTTATAGGGAATTAATAACAGAAAAGTGGGTAACAAGAAGAGATGCTGTCTTGAAATGTAAAGTCATTCACAAGCTGCTATTATCCACTGAGTGGAGCATCTAGTAGATAGCATTTCAATAGCGTATTTGTTAGAAATCAACCAAGCCCAATGATTAAGAACAATCACTCTGGAGTCAGCTTGCCTGGAATTGACTCTCAAATATTTATATTCAATTTATAAATAAATATTCATATTCAATTGTAATATTAATGGTGTTAATAATAATTACATCTTAGAATTTGGGGGAGGATAATACATGTAAGATATTCACAATAGTGCCTGGCATATAGTAATAACAAGGTCTCAGAAAATGTTAGCTAGTATCATACACCAACACAGTCTCAAAATCAATAACTGTGCAGAATGCCTTTTTCTGATAGCCTACAGACTAGTCTCTTATGGAATTAATATATAGGAGAAACTAAGTGAGGCAACATGGTATTATTGTATTATTTTTAATGGAAATTTATTTATTTATTTAAAAAACATTTATCAGATATGAACTGTGTGCCATGTCCTGTGCTAAATGCTACGTTACAAAAATGAGATTCCTTTAAGAATTAATGGTTTCATTGGCTAGATAGACATGTTAACTATAAAAACCCATAATTGAAATGTGTGCGCAGTACTTTGGAAACAAAAGTAAGACACTCTGAGGAGTTGAAAAGGGCTTCATGGCGAGGCTTTTGAAGTAAGCCTTGAAGTCCTAGAAGACAGAGAAGGGAGCATGCTATGGATTGAAGGAACTGAGTAACAGAAACACTGATGCAATGACCTAAAGATACTCTCCAAGTTTAGATTCTTTTGTTTGGGTTCAGATTCCTGATGTGTTGAAATCATGTAAGAGTTGCTAACTTCTCATCACGATTCCTCCTCTGTAGAGCCCATTGTTAAGGCATCATTGACATAAGATACAAAAATGTTAGCAAGCATCTTCCTCCATGCACTGCAAAATCCCTGGGGCAACAGAATTTTCAAACAGATAATTCTTAAACTGAAATGGCATTTTATGCTTGATGATCATCTGGGAGAATTATAATATTACCAATAATTATTCACAATCTTGAGCAAGGTTAAATTTTGAAAAAAGCTTTGACATATAAAAAATAGTAGAAAAATGTTGAAATATTTCAGATTCTAGCTGTGGGTGCTATTTAAAGACTTGATTCCAAACAACACTACAATCTCTATGCAGATTAATTTTTAAGATTAAAGTTTGTAACGAATGAAGAACTATTGAAGTTCTCTTTACTTTTTCCCACAGCTTAAGAAATAAATTTCTATTTTTGAAGTAAATTAGTAAAATGCCTGGATCCCAACTCTTTTCTGAATTTTCAGTGTCTTAAAGAATATTTCAAGAATCCATTATATATTTCTTGTGTTTGGTCTACAATTTAACAGTATGAATAACAAACAAAATTACTAGTGATCTATATTAATCATTTCTCAACAGGTTTTCTCAATGTGTAATGACAAATGAAATGTTTTTATGAATAAATTAAGTTCTATTTAACAACCTCGTTTCCAGCAACGTCAATTGTATAAAAATCATAATTACGAAGACTGAATGGTAACTTTGACAACTTTTGCAGAAGTTCCTGAAAAAAAATATATAAAATATCTTGGTCAATAACCAATATACCTGAAAGGGGTCAAGTCCCATTTTGTAAACAGAAATTTATTCTGAACTTTCCTTCCCCAAACATCCTAGTCCATCGTCATTTGAATAAAAAAACTGCCTGATTGTACCTGTCCTTTCCACCACTCTGATGGACCTCACACAGCATAGTTTCCAGAATGGGCCTCCTTTATGGCAGAATTTGCAATCCACACCCTTGAATCTATAAAGATATTGAGTTAGTAATCTTCCATATACGGGCAGAAATTTGTGTTAATCTGAATTGATTGGCTGAGAGTGGGGAGCATTTCCTGTGTTATTTTCCTACTTCCAAAAACTCTTTCTGCATCGTGTGGATCAAATTAATACTAGAAGTTACTTCTTTAATTTATTTGATGTGTTACCAGGAAGGGCGTTGTCAAAGGTCATTTTTATAGACATTGGTTCAGAGGAGGCTACCATATTCTGTTTATTTAATTTGCGGATATATGTCTAAATGGCTACACACAGTGGGAATACATTCATACACACGGTTAAGATAGTGTCTGGGGATTCGGATGGGCCAAACGGCCCCATTATTTCAATTCCACATTCTTTATAGTCATGATGACCCAGTACTAAATTGTGCTGATATAAAAATGAAGAATTACTGGGCCTGGAATTCTGGGTTCTAATCATGACTTTGATACCATCTAGCACTGTAACTTGGAGGCCTTTAATTTTTTTCATTTATGAAATGGGGAAATCATATCCTTTATCTATGTCATGGGTTTGTTCTGATCATGGCAAGGACTATACACTATGTTTGAATGCCCAGCATCAGTCCTTGGTTTTCTCTGAGTTATATCTAGGTCTGCCATGCATAACATGGGGGAATTCAGTTATACAAAGTCAGGTTAGCCTGGGAATTGAAGAGAAGGATGATTCTACAGGAGTCTGGGAGGAATAAATTTGATATATAAGGAAATTACACTTCATAATAATGGATGTGGCAGAACCTTGACAGAATAGCAAATTAAAGACAGTTCCTAGTCTCTGTTAGTTTCATTGTAAATCCTCCACTGGAGACTCTTCACATCTCCAGATTTGAGAGTTGGCTAATTTTCCTAAAGATCCTTTGTCTGTTTTAGCTTACAGTAAGGCCAAACAAAGGCTAACATATAATAAAAACAATTACATACTGCCAAAGTAAACCTCTGTGCAAAACAGTAGGTTTGTAGCTCCTCAGAAACATTTAAAATGTAATTACGAATATATATATATAATGCACAGAGTAAATTCAAACAACAGAGTTGTAGAAAGTGGTTGTGGCTACTCTTTCCATCTAAAAATAACTTTGACCCAGGCAGTGTGGCAAGGGTGCTATAACATCTCTCTGCACATTCTTACATGCCAGAAATATTGAACCAGAACGGTTTTTTTTTTTCCTTAAAAAAAAAATCATGTTGCAGCAAGCACTTTAGGAGCACAAAATTGGCATCTCAGGGTTTCTACTTCCTTTCCAAAATGTGTGGTAAATTACAAATTTCAAAGGCTTTAAATCTAAACTTAACTGTATTCCCTTTAAGGTTAACAGGCCAAATACAACATAAGGTGAATTGTCCATAATAATTTTAACACATCACTTACTCTTCAAGAAATAATTCAAAGACTTCCTTATCTTTAATCTCATGCTCAAAAAATACATTTTCATTATCAACTCACCTTTCTAATATGTGTGTGGCTATTAGAAGGGAGCCTGCAGGTATGAAATCGACACTTAGGAAACAGAGCCCATTGGAACCTAACACTGACCTTGTAATAAACAAGAATATGCATCTGTTTATGATTGGAAAGCAAGACATAATTCATTGTGACTACGAAGGTTTCACCATTCAGTTCTGTTTGGTTCAAAATATTGGGCTGAACACTTCGAAGCTTATCCTGTGCTAAGTACAAGTACTGAGATGAGTGATACAAGGTGCTGTTCTCCGGAAGTTCATAAAATGGTTGATATCATTGTCTTGTACACAGTTGGTAACTAAAATCATATGTGAGATTAAGTCATCAGAGAATTTACAGTTTCAAGAGCACCCAGAATGAATCCCCACGGAATTGCTCAGAAAATAGTACAGAATAATCAGAAAATAAAAGAAGGATTTTACTGTTCATTTATTTAATAAACACATAAGTGGGCAATTTGTGTTTGCCTGGAATTATTTCAAATATTTTACACATAATGACATAAAATTCTTAGAACAACCCTCCAAGGTAAGCATTACTATTGTACCCATTTTTCAGATGTTGGAACTGAGTCAGGGAAGATTCAGTAACTCACCCAAGATCATAGATCTAGTCATGAGGCCAGGCTAGGTTCTGAATCCAACAAGCCTGGCTCTAGAAGCCATGCTCTGCTACCTCTGCTATTTATCCCCTCTTCTATTAAAACAGAAGAGTAGACCAAAAATCCCTTTTGACTCAGAATTCCAATGTCTAACATTTGCTGTCATTAAATGTTTTTTTAAGTTATATTTTCAAATTGGCATATCAGTTACCAGGTCCCATTGCAATGAAAAAATTTTAATTAAGAAATTAACTACTAATCGAGACTTACTTTAACTCACAAATGTAACTTCCTGAGAACAGATTTCTGTATGTGACAAAAATCTGTGGCCCCAAGATGTTGTGTAACTTCATACCTGTGGCTCCGATCATAATAGGGGCTAGGTCCCCCGTGCATGGTAAGGAGCAAGTTTCTCAGTATACGTAACAATTAATTTATTGTCTCTGGCTTCATGTTGCCTGGAAGCCTGGTGTACCCTTTTTATTTTTCCATGTGTCTTTTATCAATTTCAAAATGTGTATGTGTTCATTACACAGTCATGTGTTGTTTAACAATGGGGATACATTCTGAGAAATGTATCATTAGGTGATTTTTACCCTGTGGACATTGAGTGTACTTACACAATCCTAGATGGTACAGCCTACTACACATGTAGGCTATGTGATGCGGCCTATTGTTCCAGGATGCCAACCTGTACAGTGTGTTATACTGCACTGAATATTGCAGGCAATTGTAACACAGGGTAAGTATTTGTATATCTAAACATAGAAAAGGAATGTATTGTGCTATGACATTACCTTGTCTACGATGTCACTAAGTAAAAGGAATTTTTCAGCTTTATTATAATGTTGTGGGACAACTGTCATACATGCAGTCCCTCATTGCTGAAATGTTGTTATGCAGCCCATGACTGTAACAGGGGCAATAATGCAAAGATATATTTTAAAATAATAATCTCCTCCACTTCGACATCCCTGAGTTAAGAGCCTGAAGTCCTGGTGTGCGTAACGCTACAACTTTCTCTATGTTCATACATATAAATATATGCATATTAATTTTTACAAAAGTGAGTTCATACTATACACATCACTGTGTAATATGTTTTCTCAAATGAACATAATGAATATCCATCTGAGTCGAATGGTAAATATAATTCATTCATTTTAATCACTACATGATGTTTCAAAATGTAGATGTATCACAATTTATTAAACCATTTTACTCTTCAAAGAACTTCTGCTTGTCTAGTCCCCCTTATACAATGATATAATAAATATCCTTGAAAATAGTCTTGTATATAATTGTACGAGTATTGCTACTTATTTCAGTAGATTTCCAAAATGATGTGTAAAATTTCAATTTTTTCAAATTTCTTTTCAAATTGATGAAAGGAATTTGCACTCACCCCAATGTGTTAGAATATCTTGTTCCCCATATCCTCAAAAGCATTAACTGTTACTTCTCTTTAAAATTTTGTCAATCTGGTGTAAGAAAAAAATTTTATTTTATCATCATTTTAATTTCTATTTTCTCTAATAATGAGGATTAGTTCCTGTTTATTTATGAGCTATTGAGGTTACAAATTTACTGAGATAATGCTGTTCTTAACATTTGACTATTTTTTCACATCAGTTTGCAGGCAATTTTTGACTATGAAAGACATTAAGCCTTTATCATAAAAATCTATCTTTATTTTTTACTTTATGTCATCTTTGCCATGAAAATATATCTATATTTGATATGTGTGGTTTCAGGTTTTCCACTTTTCTTAGGACTATCTTCTCTACTCATATGCTTCTCCTTATTTTCAAACATTTTAATGATATTTTTTACATTTAGAGTTTCAATCTATCTCGAATTAGTCTCACATGTGGTATAAAGTAATTTTTTATTTGCTCAGGAAGAGTTGGCTTTGCCAAATTGCCCACTTTTTCTCATTGAATTGAAATGCCACCTTTGCCATATCTTAAGTTCCCATATATGTGCATATCTGTTTCTGGTCTCTTCATTCCATTCCACTGATCTCTTTGTCTATTCTTAAGCCAAACTGTATTGTTTTGATTATGGTGGCAGCTTCAGTCTTATTGTTCATCAAGTAGGGACTAATAATGGGAAATAGTGAATGTTTGAACAAGTTGCGCATGGTGTAAAGTAAAAAAATTTAGTGTTCAAATCAGAAGCTACAAAATAAAATGTTTACATCAATCATGTTATTTTCTATTATTTTTCCCCATTAACACTTGCTGATCTTTTAACTGTCAATCTATAAATATTTATTATGAGTATTATTTTTTAAAAATCTGGAGTTCAAACATTCTGCAAAAGGCAAAACTATAGGTACTATGTCTAGAAGATTAGTGGCTCCCAACGGCTGGGATAGGGAGAGGCGATTGACTGCAAAAGGTTGTGGGGGTACTTTTATGGACTATAGAAATGTTCTATATCTTAATTGTGGTGGTGATTAAAAAACCATATACATTTGTTGGAGTTCATCAAACAGTACACTTAAAAAATGTGACTTACATGCTAATTATATCTTAATAAATTTGACTTTTAAAGTTTGTCAAGTATGTATGAAATATGGTTTTTTTTTTTTAATTTTGGGGATGAAACCTGACCTACTTCTTGCAATAGACAAAGCAGGCATACACTCTTGACTTTGCTTTAGTTTACTGAAACAAAACAAGAGCAGAATCATAAGTAGAAATATGTGGGGACTCCTGCCACTGATACATTTTGACTTTCTGTCTTTGGAAGTAATCTACCTTTGACCTGTTCTAACTTCACAACCATTGTGGAGACTGTTCATCCTGAGGAAATATTCACTCTCTTACACAGTTTTGTCAATTTTATTACAGTGCTCAATAAGCAATCTGAAAACAGTGAGAGATACTGATATTTTCCTAAAGCTAGAGGTTAGAGCTGGAGGGCTGGGCCTCAGGAACATCTAAGAAGTAATTTTCCATTTGAAGAAACCGAGGTTCGATAATTAGAATGACCAGAGCCACAGAGCTATAGTGTTCTCATTCCTACTTTTTCTCCCTTCAGTCAGGGCATTTTAGGGAAAACTCTTCTCCTAGTTGACTCTTACTAGAAGACATAGGCAAGAAACGAGGCTATCTTTCAGAGACCAGAGGCCAGAGGCAAGGGAAGATTAATGAGCACTTTCCCAGAGAGCCAGCCCAGTTTCAGTCCCAGACAGAAGGCCAGGAGGTTCAGCACGGTGATCTATTGAAACAGCCCTGATGGTAGTTCCAGATTTAATGTTATCAGGGTTTATCCCAGAGGAGTTAGTTTTCAGAGTCAGAATAAGGAGGGGGTGGGGAGGGAAGGAGGCTGGGTTTAAGAGATATCATGACAAAGTGCCTGCTTTTTCTCACTTGTGAAAATGTAGGCTATCTGGAGGTAAGATGATAGGAGCCATTTGAATTAGCAGATTATCACTAATGCTTTTTATCCATTTATCCTAAAGTGCAGAATAAATTTGTATGATTTTTATTCTAGTCTTCAGGATGATTTTGCTAGCTTTCCCTTCTGTATTTATGTTTATGATAGATTACATAACTTTTGCATTCATGATTTGGACAGGATAACAGCATGTTAAAGCAATGTGAAACATTAATAACCCAACTGAAAAAAAGGTAGCTCTTCCTAGAGCTTCCTTCTATATCTTTTTTCTATTCCTTTTCTTCTTAAAAAGCCCCCAGGATAACTAAGTTTGGAATAGTGGCCCAGCTATCTTTTTCAAGTGAGAACTCTTTTTCTATAAATTGGAAAACATCTAGATGATATTAATTAATTAATAATAAATACTGAAGTAATAAATGTCACCAGGTAATAGAGAAAAGAAATTCTAAATGCCAGAATTGTTCAAAAGGGACTGATCTGACTTTGGAAGGGAATTTCTGGAAATGTTCAAGCCAAATCTAGAGGGTTTTTTTTTTTTATTATTGTTCATTTATTCACCGTATCTTTATTGAGCAGCTGCAGACTCTTACCAGGAATGTAGTTAAGAAATTGTATGCTGGGGGATAGGGCTGAACTTGATGACCTCTAAGATTTCTTCCCTTTCTATGTTTTTGATTCCATGTTTCCATATTTTTATTAAGAATTTCCAGTGGAAGAAATATAGTAGGCCATGCATAATACCACTAGCTTCATAATTTCATCTTCTACTGTTGAAAATTTTCTCACCATATAATTTCCAATTAAAGATGAAAGTAAACATTTTTACAAGTTTGCATTGATTTATGGAAGTCTTAACAAAAATAGCAAATGTAACTACCTCTATATTCAATAATATCTAATTAGCCTGACTATAAATAAGGATATTTCATAATACTTGCAACAAAAATATGTTCTCACTTCTATATGTTAAGAAATAAATTTAAAAATTTGGATAATTGCTTACATACGTGTTACTTTGAAACATATCATATAGATCTAATTTTATCTCTGTCATGTATACCATTCAAAGACATAGAATTGGTAGTTCTTAGGAGAGCAAAACTGTTAAGAGTTTACAAGAAAAAGCCAGGATGTACTTTATCATTGGATGCCCAGAACTGGGGATAAAAGAATTGATCTCAAAGAGGTTATCAAAGTCATTTATCGTCCTCATTCTTTAGGGAAGGTTCTCATTCTCCAACATTAGAACAGAAACTTCTGTGTCGTTATCATGATATGAAAAGCGGCCATTGGGATATAAAGCACTTTAGAACCTGAATGGTACAGAGAAAAGCTTGTCTCAGTAGTTACTATTTGATGGAGAGACCATAATCTATTTACACCTGAGGTAGTGATAGAGCAAATATATAATGATAACTCGATGACAATACCAACTAGTAGCTAAGGCTCTTGTCTCCTTTGGTGACATTACAAGAGGATCAGAGATTGACTAAACATCACGCTGGGACATTCAGGTCAGGCATTTGTCTGTCTTCAGTAGGGCCATTTATTCTATCCAATTAGTCACATTATTTTTCATTCATCTCTGCATTTTGGTCCTTGGAGATATTGCCTTAAACAACAATAGGCATTTAGATCCAGATTCTCAACCACAAAATAAAAACTTATTATAATAGGCAAGCCACGATTATCTTTAGAAATGGGAAAGAATAGATATATGTAAGGAAATTAAAGTCAAACATAACTAAAATTGGCTCTTTTTAGTTAACCTTTTTTAAAACATTGACTAAAAACATCCAATGCCTACAGTGTCATTTCCTACTAAATATTTTATGCAACAGAGTACAAGCAAGCAGAACCAGCTGACTGGCAGTTCAGCAACTCTCCCTTTTATTCCATAGTAAGGACTGTCAAAAGGGAAACAGACAATTGCTGGTGACAGGAAGAAGGAAGGGACGCTGGCCAGGGAACTGTACATCCAGCCTTGGAAGAGTTGCTGCACCTTGGAGGGTCATTTAAAGGCTCAGTTAAGTAATTTTCATCACTTGCTTTCAACTTCTTCAATAATGACATGAGTTACATGTAGAAGGAACATGCGATTAGTTTGTTTTGTTTTAATTTAGCACGAGAATGCTACAAAACCAGTTTTCCTAGGTGAAAGGAAGTGCATATGCATGTATTTGCATTTCACCTCCTTGTCCTTCTGGAAATGCCCCTAAGGCCAGCATGTCTGGGACACCTGAAAGGCTTATGGTGAGCAAAATGAAAATGATGTGAACTGGAAAGCGTTAGGCTCAAATAAAACAAAGCCACATGCTTCTGACCCAAATTTTTCCCTTTTCTTAAGATGACATGGGATTTTTTTTTCCCTTTAAAAAAGTTTCTTTACTTCCCTCTTTATATAAGTCACAAGTCTGTAATAACTCACAAAAATACCAAGTGTTTCATGAACGTAACTTTGTCATTAAAATGGTTCTAAAGGATCACTTCTTTTACAGCTTCCAGACGGTGGAAGCCACATCACAGAGTCAGCAGCGCTGCCTTCTTCCAAGCATAAGTCGGGTCTGGGGAGACTGGAGAAGGTGGCCAAAAGAACCAGTTGGAGTTGGGGGAGAGGAAGAGAAGTCGGTTAATGAGTGCAAAAATACAGTCAGATAGAAGGAATAAGTTCTAACATCACATAGCAGAATAGGGTGACTACAGTTACCAATGTATTGTTTATTTCGATATAGCTAGAAAAGAAGACACGGGATGTTACCAACACAAAGAAATAATAAACATTACAGGCGATGGATACCCTAAATACTCTGACTTGATCATTACACATTCCATGTATGTAACAAAATGTCACATGAACCCCATAAATATGTGTGAATGTTATGCATCAATAAAAAATACAAATATTAAAAAAAGAACCAGTCAGCTCTCAGAACCAGCAAATGCAATTATTAACATTGGAAACATTTTCTCATTTGCTTCCATTTTCTTATCCTGTATTGTGGGGCTGGGCCTATAAGAAAGGATGGATGGATGGATGGATGGATGGATGGAAAGAACGTGAGCAGGGTGAATGAAGGGACAGGCGAAAACGCCTGCCTGAAGCTACTTGTTTGCTGTGTGCAAAGGTCAGCTGAAAACAGCTGACCTGTATGGATGTTGTTAAAGAAATTAGCAAACGGCCCTGACTTTTTGCACGTGTCCTTGAAAATAAATACAGGAAGGGACCTCGCTGGGAAGGCCATTTTCTCCTTCAGACCTTCCCTCCCCTTCTCTCTGAACACTATGTGTTGCAAGTAGTTATTCCTTCACTACCGAGCACCGGAGCGAAAAGCCACCGCCACAAGTGGTGACCCTGA